>RJWT010030185.1:0-14716 GCA_004365215.1 Cuniculus paca | reverse complement strand
GAAAGAAAGAAAGAAAGAAAGAGAGAGAGAAAGAAAGAGAGAAAGAAAGGAAAGAAAGAGAGAGAGAAAGAAAGAGAGAGAGAAAGAAAGAGAGAGAGAAAGAAAGAAGAAAGAAAGAAAGAAAGAAAGAAAGAAAGAAAGAAAGAAAGAAAGAAAGAAAGAAAGAAAGAAAGAAAGGAAAGAAAGAAAGAAAGAAAGAAAGAAAGGAAAGAAAGAAAGAAAGAAAGAAAGAAAGAAAGAAAGAAAGAAAGAAAGAAAAAGAATTTCTCCTTTCTTCTTCTTTCACCACTGGATAAAGGGGGAAGAAAATACAAGAAAGGAGTAAACACAGTCTGAAAAATGTTAAGAAGTCAACTTTGCCTTTGGTGTCTACTGAGCTGTATGAGAACAAATGTCTCCATGTGGAGTCTACTACTGAAAGTCTTTGAAATTTAAAAGATACAAAACTCTTTGCTTCATGGTGAAAATGAGCACTTTCTGAAAATAAAATTTGGTTATCATGCATAGGTTCATACTGAGAAGTGCCTAAGAAATTAGTATAGCACACTTCAGGGTGTGCTTGCCTGTTTCCCAAGATGTTAGGAATGCAGAACAGCAAACTAAGGAGAGGGTACCTCCTGAGTATGGGTAACATCATTCATTAGGCTGAAGTCCTGGATAGAAACAAAATGGAAGGAGGAAGAAGCCTGCCAGCAAGTGGTCTCTCTCTTTTCTCTTCCTAACTACCGCAGATGAACAGCTTTCCCTGTCATGCCTTTCTGCCATGATATCTCTGCCTTGGCGCTGGTCTAACAGCAATTAAATCCACTGTGGACTGAAATCTCTGAAACCATGAGCCAAAAACACACTTTTCCTTCTTTAAGTTGATTTTCTCAGATATTTTGTCACAATGACGGGAAGATAGCTAACACAGTCATTGATTTTTCCACGCTCACCCTGCGTATGTGTCTTCTAACTAGATGGTCTTTGAATGATAGTTGGCAGCTAAAAGGCAGGGGGGAGATGTGATTGGCTAGAGATTTATTCAAGAGTAGAGCGGAAGATGTGTTTGGAAAAGTGGCTTTGGTGTAAACCTTGACCACTTAAGTATGTCTCATAGTTTTATTCCCTAACCCTCCTAAGAAAAGCTGCATCATTATCTTCAAGCAACGTAGAACAGTTGAAAAAGCACTGCCTTTGAAGCCCTAGATATCAAATTTCAACGTAGAGCTTATTATCTCTGTGTATCCTTTAACCTTTTAGACTTCATTTATAAAGTTATCATGTCAGTTAAGTGGACTCAAAGGTGAGCTTCAATGAGTTAACATTTGTAAAGAGTTGATTTTCCCTTTCTCTACTTCTGCATATCTTATACCTCAAATACTCTCCTAGACTGAAAGGCAAAAGTCTAATGTCAACAAGAAATTAGTGTTTACTGGGGACCTACAACTTTGGGAGGAGTTATTGTGATGCTATTAAACATTCAATAGTGGCGGTTTTGACATTTCAGCATGGTGTTGTAATTCTTTCCTTACTTACAGAATTGTGTTTGTCATGAGCTGTACTCCCTCCCACCCCAACACACACACATTTCCGCAGTCTGATCAGAAACCTTCAATTCAACAGTCTGGGTTGCCCAGTACAGGGTGAGCAGCAGGTGCTGAGGAAATGGGGCCTATGGTCTCTCCACTTTCTCGAGGAAAAGATCTAGATAGATCAGCTGCTTGGAGGAAGTTGATTGGAAAACGTGAATGCTTGTGGAGTTTGGGAGCCTCACTTTTCTTGTCCCATCTTTTGAATAATGTTTTATTCTCGAAAGAAACCCATTTAACAAGGAGTTCAGCTAAGTCAGGAGTCTGTGGAAGACTTTTCTTCTCAGAAGCAAGTGCTGAGTCTGGAGACCAAAGGAAAGTAGCATTTCAAGTGTGCTGTACCGTTAGCTCTGGAAAATAGATTCTAAAAGGCACATGTAGCCACCATTTTCATCTATGTTTTTAAAACTAAACAGTGGACACATCACAGCAACAACCAACAAATGCCAAATATAGCCAAATTCTTCATGTATAGGCAAAGGTTAGCTGCTGTAGAGAAAAGCCAGCTACCTGAGCCTTTCTTTTGGCTATGGGTGGGTGGTTAAGTCAGAAAGGGAAGGAAGGAGGCAGTGCTAGAAACAAGATGAAACAAAAATGATGAATGGAAACCGCTTTCTTTCAAGGGTCTATCAAAGGAGAAATTGGTTCTCTGAACCACTTCCCTCTTCCAATCAGTTTAGACTTGCTCAACACAATGATTGGCATTTCCGCTCTCAGGTAAGAGTAAACCAAGGAAGAAATTGCTCTTGCACTGGTGCTTTTAGGGACTCAATGTGATATGTCCAATGAATTGAGTTAATTCATTCTTTCACTTAACAGGCCAGATTTAATGGTTCACATCGAAAGCATGAATAACCATTTTGTTCCTTGAATGACTTTAGTTTAATGTCTCCTGATGTCAGTGTGTTTTGCCCAGGGTAAAACTTGCTGTATGAATTATTCACTGCTTGATGGAATGAATGGGGCCATATTTGACCACAGAATGTTCGCTGTGGTTATCTGACACGATGGGGCACAGTGGGTGAATGCAAAGGACAATGGGTGATTTAGAATGTGGTTCCAGCCATTGCAGTTAAGATCTTCATAGAAGCAGTGCACCTTTTTTGTCTTGTGCCAGGCATCATCAGCCTCAATGAGCCAAGATGCACTGGATTTTTAAAATTAAAAAGAAAAATCTAAAGATCTAAAAGCCGTTTCGCAGTAGACACTTTTCTTGTTGATTAAGCCTTAGTTAGTACAAGATGACCAATAGTGAGGAATAGAAACACATTTAAGGAAAATTTATAATGGAGAAATTACTGATTTTTATCATGGAAAATAAAAGAAATTAGTAAATTTACTATTTCTTTGACATGAAATGAAATATTCTTGTGGAGAAACAACGACTAATAGTGAAGAATTTTAACTTTGATGTAAAATCAAAGACATCCAGGACCCTCTGGCCGAAGAGCATTTGGGGTGAGTTATCACGTCCCTGGCTAGAATGCCCAGCCTCCCCCTTGCAATTCCTCTGGCTTAAAAAGAATGATTTATAATCTGGAGAAACAGTTAATGCAAGTTAGTGGGAGCTGATAAATGAACCACTGCATTTACTTACATAAATAAGTGAAGCATTAATCTTGACTTTGAATTTCCCCATTGGGTTCTCTTTATAACCATTTGTGATATTGTGAATGACAGGAAGAAATGATTGGCATGTTTAATGGTTGGCAAAACTTTTCTAAATGTCTTTAAACTTTCAAATAAACCTTGAAACAGAAATATGGATGGAACTAGTTTCCACCCTCTCATTTTTTACAGCTTAATTGTGGACAAATTTTTAAATGAGAGCATACATTCAAAACCTTCCCTGGGACAGCATGGAGACCTCCGCTCAGCTTTGAGTTTGTCTGCAGCTGAGATGGGTGACTTTAGAAGGGTCTTGCTGGCATCATTTTCCTAATGAAAGCTTTGCTAGAGACAAGATCCACTCCTGGCTCCAGCAGCTTTAGGCCCAGAGGTATGGGACCAATATAACTACAAAGGATCATCCCTGTTGTCAATGGAGAGTTAATTCTCTTATAAGGGAGATTGGGGGCTAGGCAGATACCTGTGATAAGCCACATAACTCCCTTCCCACCAAAATAATTTTATGTCTTAATTTTTAGAACCTGTGAATGTCACTTTGCATGGTGAAAAGGACTTATAGATGTGCCTAAACAAAGGATAATGTGATACAGAGATTGTCTTGCATTATCTGGATGGGCCCCAAATGTAATCATAATGATCCTTATACAAGGGACACAAGAAGGCCAAAAGAGGAAACAGAAGATAATGCCAGCAGCAAGAGGTTAGAGTGATGAGAGGAAGCCAAGGAATGCAGACAGTTTCAAAAAGCTAGGAAAGGCAAGGAAATGGATTGTGTCCTGGAGCCACCAGAAAAAACAGTCTTGCTGAAGCTGACTTCAGCCTGGTGAAGCTGATTTGAGACTTGTGGCCTCTGGATTGTAGGGAAATAAATATGCGTTGTCATTACATTTGTGATAATTTGTTAACAGTAGCCATAGAAAGCTAATTCAACGCCCGAAGGGTCCTTACTCCATTAACATAAATTTCTCAAAAGAATTTTTAATCTCTTTGGTCTTAACCCCCCAGATCAGTTGTAAAATGTAATTTCATGTTATAATCCCACACAGATTTGTTAGTTCATCATTGAGATAAGAAAAGGAAATGTTGAGATAAGGACTGCCCTGTTACTTTCTGTGAATGAGAAGACTGTGTTAAGGGAACACTACACTCAACAGAGGTCTGTGTTTCAAAGGGAAGTGAAGCCTTTCACTTTACATATGGTAAGGTTTTTTTTGTTTTGCTTTGTTTTGATTTTTGTACTGGGAATTGAACTCAGGACCTTGCGCTTGCCAGGCAGGCACTGTGCCACTGGGCTAGATTCCCAGCCCTCATATACAGTGAGTTTTAAGCAGTTGTTAGTATAAGGATAAATAGGTAAATGGAGAAACGTAGGGGGAAAAAACCCGTTGAAAATGGACAACTAACTCAAGGATTGTTAAGTTTCAATGTTAAAACTCATTGTAAGAAAAAATAAATCAGAAACTCAGCCACTGGATTTTAAATTAGCCTTTATTTTCACTTGAATCTAATAAAAATACTAAAGGAAAAGCTGATTTAGTTCTCCAACAAAACTTTTCAAGCTTTTAACAAAAAAATTTTTTATGTCTTCAGAATATATATCTTCTTTTTACTTATCTCCCTTTGCACTGGAATCCACTATGGTATATATCACACAAAAACTCACTTTGCAAGGGAAAGCGTGTCAAGAATGATACAATAAATGTGTTTGAAGAGAAGGGGAGTCTTCTGAGTGGAATTAATGGCAATATGCCTTTTACTGTAATAAATTCTTTTATTTGAACATTCACAGTAGTTTTCAATTGCACCTTGTAATGGTATGTGATGCTTTGACTCTTACACACAGCATAATGTTTTCAAGGTTCATCCATGTTATAACATGAATCAGTACTTCATGAATTTTCATGGTAGAATAATTTTCCAGTGTAGTAATGTGCCATATTTTAATTATTCATTCATTGGTTGATGAACTTCTGTGCTACTTCCACATTTTGGCTACTGTGAATAATGCTGCTATGAATACAGGATGATTTGAAAGGTGCTTCACCATTTTCTCATTTATGTACTGTTAAGCATAAAACATGGCTTGGACTTTTCTAATCAAGATTTGGTTGTTCTTTGATGACTTTATAGGATTTACTACAACTATTGTTATTTAGGTGTAATTATTTATGTAGTATTGGTCTTTCCCCTGGCTGTGAGCTCCACTAGGACCAGAATTGTATAGTTTGGTTGTTTCTGTTTACCTTGCCCAGGGGTTGACATATGTTAAACTCTTTGACTTATTTTGTCTAACATCAACCTCAAACTGAACTCTCAAATTCCCCATGTCTATATATAACATTACTGTTATCTCAGTACCTGAGATCTAAATCAGAGTCATGTTTGAGTCTTCCCTTTTTCACTTCTTTATATCTGATCAGTCAGCAATTCTTTTGAAACTTTATTTACAGCAGTTCTTCATACTTGTCCATCTATCCCTTTCTTCCACACTAACCAACCTAGACCTTCACACTTGGTCTCTCTGTTTTCTTTCTCTCCTACTTTTAAGATATTTTGTGGAACGTTTTCAAAGTAATCTTCACAATAAACCAACTGCAGTACTACACTTCTGTCTTCTTGGATGCCCAGTAGTTTCTTATTGACCACACACTAGAAACCTTAGACCAGAGCTGGAAGATGTCCATAACATGACTCCTTACATACTGTCAGGCAGGCAGTTGCCTCAGTCTTTTCTAGTGCTTTTTAAAATCTTGTTTATCAGAAGATGAACTCTGCTAAGGAGAGGTGATTAATTTTGAACATTTTTATGGCCATCTCCCATCTTATTAACCAATACAAAGACATCTTTGATTCACTGTTAGATTGGTATATTCTAAACCACAATATATTTACCTTGATTTTCTTCTCAAAACTGAGTCACTCGACTATATTCTGCAAGAAACTCACTATATACAAAAACCCCATGCTTTCTTTCCAAAAAAACATCATAAACAGATCAGTTAAAAAAGTTTTTTTGTGTGTGTCTTATACAAGATCATGTCTTCCACAGCATTTGCCAGAGTGCCTTGGTTGTGGTATGATAAAAGTAAAGGTACACAGGAAGCCTGACGATTTTTTTTAATCAGAGAATTCTTTTTAATCCTCAAAACCAGATAGTTTGCATTTCTTAGATGAATAAGTTGATTATCCAGTTTTGTTTGTGTGAGGGAGGGAGTAACCAGAGTCTTTGGTACCTGCCCTGAGGACAGAACTTCCTCTAACAGGTTGCTGTGTCCCTGCAGCCCCAGAAGCCCAAAACCAGGGCTGGCCTGGGAGGGTCTCAGTGGATCCCAGGGCTGCCCGTGACTTAACTGTCTTAACACAGTGTCAGTTGCCAGATGACTGTCCACTGACTTGTCCCCTCCTCAGGGTCCCAGGAAAGGAAGAAAAGGACATGGCCTCTTGATAATCTTAGCCAAGTGAATCTCCTGTCTGAGTTCTCTGTGTGACAGAGTGGTTGTGTTATTAGTCTCTGGGGTTCTAGCTCAGGGTTCAATTACTGCATTAAAATATATTGAATACTGAAGGTATACAGATTGAATATGTTACTAAGGGAAAATGATTGAGCTGGTCTCAACACACCCTCTTGAAATAGGAACCGAAAAACTGGGTTTTTAGTTGAGCTCTCAAGGGTAGATTATTTGTTAAAAAGTTACAAGCATGTGAAATTAACCAACTTCTGATTACAAGAAAAAGTTCACTGGTGGCCATTCAGGAATGCAACCACAAGTCCAGATTCTCACAAGACCAACCTGCCATAATGGTTCATTAGTGATGTCTAGTCCAGTAAAAATGTCATTTTCAGAAGCCAATTACTACCAAAGCAGTAGTGGATTTTGTGGTTGGTTTATTTGGAAATTGTTCTTACAGGCCTGCAGGAAACAATCTAGCTTCTTTAGTAATCAGTATGCTATTGACTCAAATCAGATTTACTTCTCATTTGGGTGTACAATAAATGAGGTATATGAATACTTGTTGATTAGGTTGTCTGAGAAAATAAATGAATAACTCCCAGATAAGTTGGTAAAGAAAAGTCAAATCACTGCATAGATTTTCTGTACGTCAAAATCATTGTTTTACTGATGTTGGCTGGCTCATTCTTGCTTTGTTATTGTTGAACATTTCTTGTCTGGGACTAGAACACAAACCCATTTATAGAATTATAACATCTCTGAGTTTTGCTTGCTTGGTTTTTCAATTTTATTCAAGTACTTAACAGGCACCTACCTAGGTGAGCCCTACTTGGGCAAAATTGGAGCCGCCATACTGTTTTAGGGATATAAAATCAAGAGAGACTTGTCTCACAGCTAAAACTGAGAGATTTTTTTTCAGCCACGTCTGCACATAGACTTGAGGATCAAATACCAATCAGAGGTTTAGAGAGCAGGACTGTTAGACCTCTCTATTCCAAAAGTCATCTTGAGCCCCTCAAATCCCAAGCCTCCCTCAATTTGTGCCCACTCTCTGGGGCTCACATTCCCCTCTCCCTCCAGCTCCATGCTCCCTTTCTGTGTCTCCGAGTCCATTCAAGTCTCACCTTCTGTTGGCTAAACGAGGCTCTGATGACTCTCCCGGAAAAGGTGGACTTCCAGGCATAAGTGAATTAACTACTAACCATAGCTGTCTGATAAATAGTAGTTGCCAAAATGCTGAGCCTAAAAGAGCCTATTACAGAAAATAATTCCAGGTCATGTGAAGGTTTTTGAACTGTCATTTTGTTGCCCTCAAATGAAATTTTGTCTTTCTTCTTATATTTTGGAATAGTTCCTGACAAGGAACTTCCATAAATCTATAATGATTTTCTTAGCTAGACAATGAGTTTTATATAGAGGTTAACTATGTGGTGTCTTCTAAAGGCCCTCTATGTTTCTTCTTTGATAAATGAAATGCAAATGGAATAACTGCATGGCAAAATTTAAAAAAAATTCTCAAAATAAATTTGACTTTGAGACCATGTATAATCAAGGATCATAACTATTGTGAAAGATACTATGCAATGAAAAATGCATCTAATAAAGTTTTTGGTAGCAGTGTATATACTTTAGAAGACATTTGCTTTTATATCTTTCTGGTTTTTGTATATTTTAAAAGGAATCATTTTGAACTAATTAAAAGCAACTGTGGAGATCAAGCCAATTTACCATCAGTTATAAGACTAATCTTTTAGAATGAACTGAGTGATTTAAGAAATATGCAGCTTCATTTCCTCTTTTGATCACTAAAACAAATTCCTTATAATTTATATAGATTCAATTATAACTGAAGAATTAACAGGGAATTGAGATTACTAGGGAATGAAAAATGAACTCTTCTGTGGTCAAAGAATTTTTTCCAGAACTGTTTAGCTGAAATGCTGCATAGATAAAAAGCCTAGTATATTTTGGCAACTCTAACCCTGAGATTTACATCTTTTACTATTTTACTTTAAGATTAAAATATTCAAAAATGCCTTTTTAGACATTTAGATTCATTCTCTGCAACACATCCTAGATATGTTGAACTTGATTGCCTGCAGAATAAATTAATGAATCTTTTATGTCAATGGGAGTTTATTAACAACATTTGTGACATTTTCAAATCAATCCTCTTATGTTCTCCAATTATAGCCCCTTTGTGGTTAGGCACCATCCTGGGGAAAAAACAAAGGGTGGGAGGGAATCAACATACTTACAACTGACTTCAGAAAGCAAATTCATAAAGGGAAGTGTATCTAAATTATGCTTTCTGTTGTTTGTTACATTAAATGCTGAATGCAAATGCATGTTCTTTAAGGGTTTTGGCTGTTCTTCAAAAATGTGAATTATTCTGCCAGAAGGCAAAAGCTCTTTCCTTCAACCTCTACATCTATAATTTAGCTGTTTTCCCAATGAGAGCATTTCTAAATTTAAAAGTAAATAGTACTAAAAATTAATAGGATTATATCATAATATTAAAACATAAAATGGTTGTAGATGAAGGTTATTTGATGCCATATCATTTACACACACACATGCACATGCACACACACACGCGGGGGCGGGGGGAGAGAGAAAGAGAGAGAATGAATTATCCCCTGGTCCCTGGCATTACTTTCTGGGTTATCTAGACCTAAACACTAATTTTTCTTACTATCCATTGCTATTAATTAAGGAGATTGAACTAGATGCACCAAAGTGCTTTGATTTGACAATGTATTAGTGAAGCCCTCAAAGAAACATTCTGATAATTATTAGTTGAATCTTTTTTTAGAAGCATATTTTTCCTCCTCAGTTCCTCTTTCATTATACCACTTTGCAATAAGTAAATCAGGACAAACTAGGTTCTGTGATTCTTTCATGGAAATGCCACTGCATTTTCATTTTCATGCTCTAAGATTTATTTTTGCTCCAAACTGAGGATACATGTTGTGTTCTGCGATATATTAGGTGAAACATTACTGGCAGTTCTAACAACAAGGTTAAGGTACAGTGTACCAAAGAAAGGGATAAAGGAAAATCATCATGTCAAATCACTTACAATTTAGATCTGTGTGGTCCAGTATGGTAGCCATTAGCCACATTGACTATTAGGCACTTGAGATATGCTGTAAGTGAACAATTCAAGGCAAATGTTGAAGGCTTAGTGCAAACATAAAAGTTATAAAGTATCTTGTTAGTAGCTTTTTATGTTGATTACATGTTGAAATGACAGTCATTTTGGGAACAGCAGATTAAATACAACATATTGTTAAGATTAATTTCACCCTTTTATTTTTACCTTTTAAGAATGTGGCTAATAGAAAAGTTTAAATTCCATATATGGATCTCATTATGTCTCTTTTAGACAGCACTGGTACTGTCATGTGTTTACTGAATATGAAAGAACTGCCTTGCAATATATTAAGAAATGAATCATATCAATAAATTTTCCAACTGCTGAAGAGTACTAACTGTGGCTTGAGTAGAACTAGACATGATTGTCTTAAAATAATTTCACTTGTTTCCTATCCCAAGACCCTTATGTGCATCTTCTTCTCTGTGTTTACACAGAAATCTAAGAACAGACCAGGTTTCCCTCAGCCGTAGGTTAATTCTGAAGCTCTAACTAGTCCTTACCATATCTTCAATGACACTTTGGTCTGCAACTTTCACTCCAATACACACATTCAACACCCAGAGTCGGTAATGGAAATAAGCTGGAAAACAAGCAACTGCCTGTGCTGTTCCTGCTTGGATTGTCGGTTGCACTTGTAACACTGCTCTAGGGGCCACTGCTGGCACTTTCTGCATCTTTCTCCCTTCTTCATGCCCTGAATCATTTTCCTGTTGAAAGAAATGTACCTACGACTTGGTGTTTTCCATTTGTGTGCCTTTATTTTTTTTCCCATGCATTTGAAGATGTGATGTAGACAAACAAGTGTATTTTGAAAGGATACCATTTGGAAGCGAGAGAAAGAAGACCTGGTAGGACATAGTGTGCATTAACTCTTGGATGGCCAGTGGTTCTTTTGTGATGTTTTCCCTGGGCTTCAGTCCTCAGTCTTATTTCTCCCCCTGTCCTCTCATAAGTTCCATTCTGGAAAATTTCAAGCCCAAACATCTGTTTTGAAGCGCTATGCTCCTTTCTGGAAAACAGTATTTTTTTTTTATTTCCTGAGTTTGCTTATTTCCATCTTATCATCCCCAGATGTTTTGCCCCTTCCCCGTTTTCTTCTTCATTTTAATCATCATGCAAGCCTCCTATGAAGCACTGGCAAATCTTTTCCTCTGTAGATCATCCTCTCATCTCCCACCTGGGATTGTACCTCCATTCTTTGCCCATCAATAAAATCCATAAGGCTTTGAAATACTATGTGGAAATGGAGGGGCATCATTTCTATATTAAAACAGATAAGACTCTTCTTGGAGTCATACCAGCTATGCATAGATAGAGCTATGGAGAGAAAATGTACTTCACAAACTGAGAAGGAAGGGTTGGTTGCTATTTTTCATCAACTATTAAAAAAGAAACCCAAGCTGGGCGTGGTGGCACATGTCTGTAATTCTAGCACTCTGGGATGCTGAGGCAGGAGGATCACAAATTCAAGCTCAGTGTGGGAAACCTAGTGACTTGGCAGGACCCTGTTTCAAAATGAAAACTAAAAAGGACTGGGGCTCTAACTCCACTGAAGGCCTTGGGATCTATCCCTTGTATAGCAGAAAAAAATTTTAAATAAAAAATAAAGACAATATTCATAAAATTTGTTTCTTTTTTAAATAACAAAATTTTCACATTGTTATTTATAAAGAACAAAGATAAGACATAAACCAACCACAATATTAGAGGATAAGAGTTCACAATTGTTCCTTACATGAACTATAAGTATAATGATAATATATCAAGCCTACCACAGAGTAGTTTTCCCAGTGCCTTTACCAACAGGCATGGAATAGGGGAAGCAGCTAGGAGTCTGGAGCGTTCAGATTTGAGTAGACAAGGCTTAGAATTTAGTTTAGGAGCAACCCTGAAAAACATACTGTGGAAAATAAAGCAAGTTATTCTCCTTGTATAGGCCTCTGTCACTTCATTTCACTGGGCTCTCATTTTGTATCAGTTTGGTTTTCACAGACATCTGCTCTTCGTGGGAAAATACACTTATGCCTATCTCACAGAAGAAGAAACCGACCCAGAAAAGTTCTTTTCATAATCCTACAGCACACTGCTAGCCAGTAACAGGCTAGGGTCAGAATTCAGGTCCTTTGATGAATCCCCTGGGCCCTGCCCATTAGTCAGCTGGAGGGGTTGTTGGTCTCCAAGGCCGGACTTGGTGATTTGTTCTTCAACTTCAGACCTGTGGGTCATGGTATCTGCAGCCATATTTGTTGACTCTTGTGTGACCTTCCCCACGCTCTGGCCATGACATGCTGAGGAAGGGAATACATATATCTGTGGATGAGAAGACAAAGCCAGGTATCTTGAGGGTGAGCGCCTAAATGAAGGTCCTACCACACTCCTCTTGCAGAAAGACAGAACCACCTTGAACCCTAAAGAGCAGGCCAGCTCTATTTCACTGGAAGTGCTTTGGAGAGACATAGGGAACCACAGAAAGCACTGATTATCCTCCAGTATGAGTGTTTTGCATGATGAATGGGTGAGGGAGGGACAAAAGAAACACAAATGTGTATTTCCATGGCGGAAGGTGGGATTCTTTAAAGGACAATTGAGCCAGGTTCAGTGGTACACACCCAGATTCTCAGCTACTCAGAAGTCTGAGGCAGAAGGATTGCAAGTGTGAGGCCTGTCGGTGTAACCTAATAAGACCCTATCTCAAAATAAAAAATAAAAAAGGCTGGGACTATCAGTCAGTGACAAAGAACCCATGGGTTATATCCCCAGTACCACATAGATAAATGAGAGATAGATAATAGATATATAGATAATAGATGATAGAAAAATAGACAATAGGTAGGTAGATAGAAGATAGACGCTAGGTAGATAGATAGATAGATAGATAGATAGATAGATAGATGCTAGACAGATATAACAGGAAAACCTGGGGAAACATTTTCTTAATCCCAAAAGTAAGGGCAGCCTAGAACTTAGTCGGACACTAACCAAACAATGCTAAAGGTCTCAGTCCAAGAAATGTGGACATCCTTTCCTGGCTTCCCAGGCCAAGGTTCCACCTTACGGCGGGAGCAGAATGACCAGAAAAACCACATGCAAATTCAGCTGGCAGTAATGAGAGGCAGGCCACACATGTTCTGGTTCTCTACTGTAGAGCGACGCCTGGGAGGAGTTCCTGAGGGTTTGTGTGTGGCAATATTCCATGAAGGGAACACTAAAAGGTTAATTAGAACTTTCAACTTCAGAGAGAGATTATTTACTGGCCGTACCCAAGCAGTTAGGTGTTAGGAAGGGCCTCCTTGGTGTCCCTTTGGTCTCAGTGTCCCTCAGGGTAGCCCTTGATCATCTGAATTCTTCCAGAGCCCCTTTCTTTTCCTCCTTCCTGCCCTGTTTCTCTTCCTTTTGTCTCCTCACTCTCACTCACACTTAATAGGTTCACTGTGCCAGAACATCAGACTCATCCTGTCTGCAGGTTGATTTTGTCCCTGGTATGCACAGGGATGGAGCAGATCTTCCTGACAACCCACCCACCAGAATTTCATTCTTCACTCCATCGGGAAGAAACCAAGAGGATCGGCTGAATCAATAGTTCTCAAAGAAAGTCTTTGGACATCAGACCAAAACACATTTAAGCATTTCAGCATGCAATTTAGACCTCTTACTTTTAGTTCAGACGGTTTGTAACAGTTGCTTAATTGCCAGAATGAGTTACCAAAGAAAGAATGTGAAGTTGTCCGTTCTTGGCGATCTTTACAAAGCGGATGATCTACTGTCTGTTTTGAATGAGTTTCTTTTACCTAAAGATCTCTCTTCCCATCTACTCTATGACTTGCGATTGCCCAAAGGGATAAGTTCTAATGGTTTCCAGTACTTTTCTGGTTTTCTTCTAAACTCTAATTTTGTCACCAAAGTTTTGAACCATCGTACATGCTCTTAATCAAAGAAGCAAAAGCAGCCTCAAATGTGTCCTTTGAAAGGGAGGAGCTCACTAAATTTCCATCTGCAGAGACTCCAGGGAACCCACAAGTCACAATCTAAGAGATTGTGGAATGTACATAGTAGGGTAAATTACAGTGCCTTTTTTGAAGCTATCAACAAGGAAAGGAAAAGATATATCAGCAGTATGTAAAACGTGTCCTGGCTAGTCATTAAACAGCTAGCATAAAATATGAAACGTTCTTTCTTTCCCCATCTGATTCATATTCTCTGTTAATTTTTTTACATTCATCAAGCTATGAGCAATGAGTCACCATGTTAACTGATAATTCTTCCAGGCAGGATTAAAACTGTGTCGATCTGGAGCTGTGTACTCCTGGTCCTCAGCTACCTGTGAGTGAGACCCTCCCCTGTGACATGAGAGTGAGAAGAGTGTACTTGGGTCCTCCTCGCTATGCAGTAAGCTCTCAGATGGAGTTGTTCAGCAGAAGGCTAGAAATTCATATCTAGATGTCAGAGGGAGCAGGGACTAGATGCAAAGATGCAAAGGGAGGTAATAATTTAAATTGTGGATGTAGGAGAGACCATGAATAGAAAAAAGTACAGCCACACAGAAGAGAGCCAAGGACAGGTTCTTAGAGAACACTCACTCATAGGTAAAGGAGGCTGGAGTGCGAGGTGAGCCTAGGAGGCAAGAGGGGGTGGAAAGAGAGAAAGGACATGAACAAGAGGTCACTGTGTCCTATCCCTCAAAGGGTCAGAGAGTTTTAAGGAAGGCATGGTCCACAGGGTCAAATGCAACAGAGATGTTTGTCAAAAAAGCTATCATAAAAGTCACCAGATGGTGATGATTATGAGCCCTTAGATGACTTCTGAGAAAGTAGTTGCAGTAGTTCTGAGAAAGTGGTCCTTTGGCTACAGACCAGATGGCAAGATACTCAGGTGTCTATGAAGAATATTTCAGATTATTTTCCCAA
>RJWT010030184.1:0-14694 GCA_004365215.1 Cuniculus paca | reverse complement strand
TTTTTTATTAATAGGACATGTTTTTAGTACATAATGTAAATTTGCATTACACGTGGGGAGTTGGTACATGTACATAACGCATTTTCCTTCCTTTTTCCATCCCATTTCCTTCCCTTGTTCCTCCTTCATTCATCTCTTGTTCCTCTTCTACTCTGCCATAAAGAAACATAAACTTGAGCTATTTGTAGGAAAATGGATGCACCTTGAGACCATAATGTTAAATGAAATAAATCAGACTCAAGCTTAAATATTGCATGGTTTCTATTATATGAGAGGATAAGTAAGGAGCAAAATAAAAGAGTTACTAGGAAGTAGGGAGACAGATCTTTCTCAAAGGGGAAGGGAATCAAGAGATGGAGGGAGGGAAAAAGAAAGGAAGAAAAGGGATAAAAACAAGAATGAAGATGTGTTATGTACATGTACCACCTTTACACAAGGAATGCGAACATTATGTACTGCAAACATACAAAAAATTAATTTAAAATTTTAAAAAATTATTAGTACATGTTTGCAGTACATGATGATTACCTTCCTTGTGGGATATTGGTACATGTGCATAACACAACTTAATTCTTTTTACTTCCTCTTAGCAGAAATCTCATTGTTTGACCTCATGTCAACTGTCCTTGACTTTGGATTTGTTCTCCCATTGACTACTCAGAGTGACATCTAGTCTTGCTCTTCGAACCTACACCTGGAAAAACCATTTTATTTCCAATACTGGCCTGGATATACCCTTAGGGTACAGTTTTGCCTGGGAAATTAAGGTGTGCGATTCAGCTTCTTTTGCTAAACAAAGGTGATGTCAAGTTTTAAGTGACTAAGAATATTTTAATATATTGTTTTTATTTATCTTGTGGTCAATAGAGCACCACCATCTAATCTCAGCCAATTAAAGTGAATTTAACTTTATAGTCTTTTAGCTCCCAATTTGGGGGTCCAGCCTGTCTTGGTCAGTCTAGGAAGAATTCTCTAATCACTTTGCCCATAACCAGTCTCTGTGTTTTCATAAATCCTTCAACTATAGGACTGTAGGTCTTAAACATATGTCATGTTTGTTGCTTTGCTAAATATCTCACATACAAGCATTCATGTCAGTTACCTATATTAATATGAGATTTTTTTTCTTGGTCAGTGCCTGTTGCTTTTCACTTCATCATCTCAGTTGCTCACAGAAGATTTAGAAGGTATGGTTGGAACTTTGGCCATAAATATTCAGTGGTGAAGTCACCTACCTGTATGTCATCTGTGCCGCCCAAGATAAATATGTCTTTGGAGTCACGAAGAGGCAGAATGACAAATTCAGTTGTTTTCCAAGAATCCTCCACCTTAGAAATAATTTAAGACTTAGGAAACCTAAAATCATTTGTGCTTAGTTACTCAGTAAGTACATATGGGATGAAATAAGTGAAAACTCTATCACATTCTCCTCCCTACTGCCTTTAAAAGTTTTAAAATCCTTTTCTTGGTTAGATGACATAGATTTGCTTAATTTTATTTCACTAATCATAATATATGTGAATAAAGTGTGATAATGTGTATTTCCTACCATTTCATGCTTGGAGTAAAAGAAAAAAGTTCTTTTCCTGTAGGTGATTGGTGGCTATGAATGTATTTTTAGGGTAATGAGATAGGGTTAAAAGTAGGAAAATCTTCTTCATGCATTTGGAAACATTTAATACAATTGTATCTTGCACAAGTGTATTTTTGTTTAAAAGATCTTTCTTGGTATGTGGTCCTTTATAAAAGCACACATATTTCAGACTTTGTTGCTATCAAGTTCTTATTCAGCTGTAAGATAGGCAGAAAGAAGAAATATATAAAGGCAATAATAATGATAATAATAAATGTAAAGAAGCAACAGAGAGATGACTGATAATGAGAAGATGCAGGTTGCAATGCTAAAATATTGCATATGGATAATGAAAAGCTGGTGATTTTCATATTGAATCTGAAAATCTTCATATTCCTCAGTTTCCTGAATAAGTATATATCTTTCAGATTTACCTTTTTAAGAATTGTTTCTAAGGCAGCTTCTCCAGAAGCCTGTCCAGATATGTCCTGGATTTCTTGGCCATATTCAAACACATGCAATTCAGAGAGCCTCTCCAAGGTTAATGGAATTTCAGAGTCCACCAGGGAGGCGTCAATGGTATGTTCAATTGCTGCCCAATGTCTAGGCTTCAAAGTTGGATTCCTCAAGTCCATGATAACTGGAAGCTGGAAAACAAATACACTCAGAGGCATCATGCTTTTACCTTAAAAAGAACATAATCCCAGACTTCATAAATGTAGAGAGCTGGAAAGAGCACCAGGTACACCCTTAAAACAAAGAATAATTTGGAAAAACTACAAATTAATGACTTTCTTTGAGCCCATTAGAAAACTGAATTTTTAGAGAAACTGATTTGAAATTTGGAGAAAAATTGATACTCACAAATTTCTTAATAGAGAGAAAGAGTAACTGAGAATTTGTTTACCTAGAAAAGATTCTCTAGGATTGATAAACTAGTAAGAAGATGCGGTTAAATTTAAAAATTGCTGAAGATTGTAGGATAGTGTAAGAAAGTAAAGTCTTCAGGCCTATGAATACAGGGGTATTGACAAGGAGGATTATGAAGAATACCAGGCAAGCTTCCCTTATGGTGCTGACCGGTGGAGGGAGACAATGGCCATTACTGAAACTCTCTAAGGAACCCATCTTTTCTTACTCCCTGAGGGAACAAAATCTGTGATGTGTAAGGAAAAGAACAAAAATACTGTCACCTGAAGGAACTGATGATAACTCATTGCAGGTATTTATGCATAAGTGGAAATTTGAACATGGTGAAAAAAAAAGGATTTCTTGCAAATTCACAAGTATAGTTATAGAAGTCAGCACTTCTCTCTGAGTCATTACTAAACAAGTGGGCAGAAAATAAGCAAGGATGTAGATGACCCAATCAATACCAAACTGACCTACTTAACATTTATAGAATGATTGGTAGTCAATAACAGAATGCCCATGTTTTGCAAGTTTATATGTATGATTCACCAAAGTAGAACATATTTTTAGTCACAGAACAAGCCTTAACAAATTAAAAAGGTTGGAAATAATAAAAGTATATTTTTGGACCATAATACAATTTACTTTATTTCAATAAATCAAAATAGAAAAAGATCTATCGAATGCCCAGAATTTTAATAATAATGCATTTCTAAATTTCTAAAATCTCAAAGGATATTAAAATGCAGTTTGAACTAAAATTAAGATAAATTAAAATGTGTGTGATTCAGCAATGGTGAAGCTGTTTATAGCATTAAATATACAGGTTAGAAAAGAAGAAAAATTCAAACCAGGTATCTAGGATTCCATCTTAAGAAATTTTAAAGAAATGAAAATTAAATCTAAAGCTAGAAGGACATAATAAAGATTAGAGAAGAAATAAATGAAATGAAATGAAATGAAATGAAATGCAGAAAACAATGTAAAAATTCAACTAACCGAAAGCTGGCTATTTGAAAAGATCAAATAGATCAATCAATCTGTAGCTAATATAAACCAAAGAAAACAGAGAAAAGGCACAAATTACCAATGTATCAGAAATCAAAGAGGGAATATCAGTACTGATTCCACATACTTTAGAAAAACAGTAAAGGAATACTGGGATCAATTATTTTTCCATAAATTCAACAATTAAGATGAAATGAGCCACTTTCTTGAAAGACACAAGCCATAAATTCATCTGAAAAAGAAACAGATAACCCCTATAATTCAATATGTATTAAAGAAATTTGATTTTGTAGTTATATCCTTCCAAAAATCGGAAAATTCAAGCACAGATATGTCTTTGGTGAATTGTACTGAATGTTTTCGGAGTAAATAATACTAATTTTATACAAAATCTACCAGAAAATAGAAGCAAAGGAAACATTTCTTATTTTATGAGGTAGAATTACCTTATGATTAAAACCATACAACTACAATACAAGAAAACTATAAATAAATGCCCCTTATGGATATAGGCACAAAATATCCTAGTAAATTGAGTCCAGACTTTGTATCATGACCCAACTGGATTCATCCCAAGAATTTAAGCTTGGTTGAACATTTGAAAATTGATAAATGGAATCCAACAATTAATAGACTAAGGAAGAATAAACATCATTATAGACACAAAATCATTAGGTAACATTCAACACTAATATATAAAGAAAACTTTCAGCAAACTAAAAATAAAACTTTCTTATATTAATATAAAGCATCTTTAAAGAAACTCCAACTAACATCATACCTAAAAAGGGATGGAGTATTTTCTCCCTAATTTCAGGAAAATGACAGGGTGTCCTCTTTTACTACGACTACTAATACTGTACAAGAACTCTTGGCAAAAGCAATAAAAAAAGAAAAAAGAAATAAAAGCAATATGGATTGTGAAAGAAGAAACAAAACTTGTCTCTATTCACAGATAGCATTTTTTTAAAAAAAAGACAACTTTATTAAACCAAAAATCTGCATACCATGCAATTTATAAACTTAAAATGTAAGATCCAATAGACCCCAGCACACTGACAGAATTGTACAAGCACAACCACAATCAAACTTAGGTCATTTTTGCCATCCTAAGTCAAAACGTTCTCCCGACTAATCGTCATCTCCCCCTAAATCTAGATAATTACTGAGCTACTCTCTCTCTTCACAGATAGCATGGTTTTTAGCATAAACCTTTCCAAAGAACGTGCAAAAAAAGAATTTTAAAATTAAAAATGAGTTTAACCAAGGTCACAGGATATAAGATTCACAAGCAAAGGCCAATGGTATTTCTCTACACCAGCGATGAACAATGGGAATTTGAAAAATCTACCACGTAAGCTAACACTAAAAATTAACTACTTAGGCATCAGGCAAAATATATCTACATGCAGAATAGCTACACTGAAAACTCTAAAACTTCAATGAGAGAAATCGAAGAAGACCTAACTGAATGGTGATAAATACTTGTAATAGATTGGAAAAGTCAATCTTTTTTGAGATGTCAGTTTTGCCCAAATTATTTTGTTGGTTCAAAACAATTCCAACAACAATCCTGGGAGTTTTTTTGTAGATAACGATAAGCTAAATGTAAAAATGTATATGGAAAGACAAATGAATTAGAATAGACAAAGCAATTGTAAAAAAGGACAAAAAATAGAGAACTTACACTACTTGATTTCCAGACTTGTTAGCTGTAGTAATCCATGTAACATGATATTGACAAAAAAGAGACCTACAGAACTATAAACAGGATAGAGCCCAGTGCAAAGGTGCTGCAATGGAGAAAGAATAGTCCTTTCAAATATTGGTGCCGAACGAGTTGGATTTACATATGTAAGAAGAACTTGTCACACACCTCATATTTTATGCAAAAATTAATTCAAAATAGAACATGTACTAAAACCTAGGAAGAAAATTTGTGTTTTTTCTCTAGTTTGGCAAACAGTGTTCAGGTACTATACTCAAGGCTTGACCTGCAAAAGAAAAGAGTTATAAATTGTGCTTTATCCAAATTAAAATCTTTTGCTCTGTGACAGTCATTGTACAGGGATTAAAAAGCTAGTCGCTGACTAGTAGAAAACTTTTTTAAGTTATGTGTTTGAAAAAAGCTTTTATGTTCAGAAAACACGGATAATTTTACAACTCAATTATAACAAAACAAACAGCCCAATTAAAAATTGGCAAAAAGATCCAGACATTTCATTAAAGAACATAGATAGATGGCAAATAGAAGATGAAGGGATGTTTAACATCATTAGTCATTGGAAAAATGCAAATAATGACCATAATGAGGGATTACTATATATCTATTAGAATGGCTAAAATTAAAACAAAATAAAATAATCTCTCTCACAGTAACAACAGCTGGTAAGAATGAAATGAAACTGGAATTCTCATATATCACTGGTGGGAAGCCAAACTGGCAACTTCATATAAAGTTTAACATACACTTACAGTACAACCTAGCAACAAACTTCTAGTTATTTATTCATGTAAAATTTAGATAACTCATGCTCACACAAAAAGTTGCTTGTGAATGTTTATGGCAGCCTCCCTGATAATCACTAAAAACTAGAAGCAACCAGATGTCTTTCAGCAGGTGAATGGATATATAAACTATCTATGTAATAGACTACTACTCAGCAATAAAAAGAAACTATTGATTCCTGTAATAATATGAAACTGTACGGTATTGTGTTGGATACATGATTCCAACCATTTGTAAAAACCCATGGGGGTGCATACTACAAAAGTGATTTTTATTGCATGAAAATTTAAAAAATATCTAGTATTTCAAGGGAACTCAAGATAGAATGCAGACAATGATGAATGCATTTATTTACAGCTGAATGACATAACTGTGCTAAAGGCAATAGGGAAGAAAGAGGCTGACTTATGTAACTTTGGGAGAGGGTTTCAATTAAATAATGCAAGCAAAAACATTCTTTTCAAGGTGCAAACTTTCTGCTCGTTGTGCCTGAAGTTTCACTTACTTTTCTTGCCTGTGTCTCCCATTAGTTCATCTTTTAAAAAAACCTAAAACTTCTGAAAGGGTAAAATAATGTTCCTTTTTTATTAAGTTCAAGCACTGAGTTAGCAGTGATGGTTTCAAAGAGTCAGCCCTATACATCTGCTGCCCGGCTTTCACTCCTGCATAGTGGGAAATGCCACGGTCCTCTGGTGCAGTGGAACCAAGAGACAAGGCCGCTCGGACAGGGCTGCCCTCGCCTCACTTGGTTGCCTAAGGACTAAGTCTGTCAGTGTCTCGGCGCAATTACAAACTATGTCTGCATTATTTCCCTGCCCCTGCAAGGCTCTTACACTGAATTGCCTTCTAACTAAGGAATTCAATCGCGTGGCTTGGCCCGCTAAAGATAGGGATGCAGTCTGTGATACTGAGGAAAACGAATCTGACCATTCTTTTCTCTCTCTGTAAAGCACAACAAGATAACCAGGGTATGCCTGACTTTGGTCTCATTAGTACTGAATAATAACTCATTATCTTGGAGGTTTTAAAATAATTTCTACAGACCTTACCTTTTCTTTCATTTTTTCCACATTGCTTTTGAGCTGGGGCACGACATTGTTGGGTGGCAAGCCTTTTTCTAATTGAGTCACAAATTTTGCATATTTAGAAACCTGACTGTTCAGGACTTCTGTATCCAGGCAGTCAAATTTAGACTGTTAAATTGAAAACAAAAACAAAAACAGTTAAAACATAGGATAAAAACCAAGCTTGAAGTAATAACAAAATGTTTTACTTTACTCAAATTTTTCCAGGATTTAAATTGATAATCCGAATCAACTCTATTCTTTTGATAGCTTACTTATTTACAAATAGCTTTATTTATTTACAAATTGCTAATAATATATATGTATCATCTGTTTATTCTTTCCAGGTGTTTATCTCCTTCATCATCAATGCAGTACTGTTTGCAATCCTCGGAATTTATTCCTGAGGGTCAATACTTATTGCCTTCCAAAGAGATAGCTATATTTTACTCTTGCTAACTAGAAATTTCAAATAACACATGTAGTACAAATGTTTTCAAGATGCATTCCTAATACACGCTGTATCTTTAATTATATTTCTCAGTTAGACATATAAGTGCATATATTTATTAACATATTGTTCATATGGTCTGAGGGCAGCAAAAGTCTTACAAACTTGTATTTTAAATTTTTCATCTAGATTCAACATTTTCTTCTGCTCCTCAACAGGTTTTCTTATGCATTTCCTAGGATGAGTGCATCTAGCTTTGGAAGCCACTGTTCCAACCTATGGTGGAAATCAGAAAATTCTCTAAGCTGCTTCTTTACTTCTCAAGAATATTTTTCACTTCTGGTACGTGAGAATTACAGAATTACAGGACATTTAAAATTCTCTGACAGTATATCATATTTTTATTTGTTTTCTGTTTCTTGCACCAAAAGGTAAGTTCTGCAAGGGTTTGGGCTTTGTCCTTCTTGTTCTCTAGTTTTCTCAGCACCTAGAACACTGCCTGCAAAATGTTCCCTGCAACTCTGGCTTTTTACCCAGTCATGTGGTTTCCACTGAGAGGAATAAACACAGGCAGGATGACTGAGATGTGCAGAATAATATTTGCAAAGTTGATGTTATATTTAACACATTCATGTCACACTTGAAAGTGTAGGTGGCCATCTATTTTTACCCCTCCAGTTGATATTCATTAAGGTTTTAACAAAAGGGTAGACCCTCAAATCAAATTCTGTAGTGACTATTGGTACTTGGCTCCCTAGTTGAGACAGAAATTCCATTTGACTCAGCTACTTCCCTTCTAGTATCTTCCCGAAAAAGTCAAAGGCATCATATTACAGAGACACATACATACCACATTTACAGCAGTGCTACTCAAAATAGCTAAATCTTGGAAGTGGCTTATATATCCATTAACAGATGAATGAATAAAAAATGTGGTATCTATACACTACAGAGTACTACTCTGCCATAAAGAAGGATAGACTTGAGTCATCTCTAGGAAAATGGATGTACTTTGAGACCATATGTTAAGTGAAATAAATCATACACACAAGGTCAAATATTGCAGTTTCTCTTATTGAGAAACCCAGAGTAAAAATAAAGAGCAAAACAAAAGATACATAATAGGAAGTAGGGAGACAGATCCTTTGTGGTGGGGAAGAAGATCAAGAGATAGAGGCAGAGAGTGGAAAAAAGGAATTGGGATGCGTTACACACAAGTGACAACTCTATACAGAGTGTAAACACTGTAGATTGCAAACATGTACCAAAAAAAGAAGGGGATCAAAGGGTGGGTGGGGCAAATGGAGAGAGGGAAAGGGGTGAACAAAGGGACTAAGATGTGTCATGTCCATGCACCAACCTCCCTTGGGTGTGAGCATTACGTGCTGCACACGTGTACTAATGCACAGAAATAATAAAAGAAGGAAAAGAGGGCGTTTACTACTGAACTCCCAAGAAAATCTTAATTTATGATGATAATGTTACTCTAGAGTGAACAAAAGGACAACAAAAATGGAAGCCTAAAGTGTGCTGATCATGAAATCCTGTAATCCTCAAGAACACTGGTGTGTGTTATGACAACATTGTGTTGTGAAGCCCCAAAGCAGCTGGATGTCATGCGACCGTACCCTTTGGTGCATTCATCATGTAGCCAAGAACCCTGGTTTACAAGGATATTTTCTGCTTTGTG
This sequence comes from Cuniculus paca, assembly GCA_004365215.1. Lineage (NCBI taxonomy): Eukaryota > Metazoa > Chordata > Mammalia > Rodentia > Cuniculidae > Cuniculus > Cuniculus paca. Next base: position 5,487 of record RJWT010030184.1, on the reverse strand, counting down.
GCATTGAGCGACAGAAGGACCTTTGACATCTTGCTGGAGAGCAGATACAAATTCCCCTAAAATTACAACCACGTGTTTTGCTGACATCAGGAATGTACCAGCTTTCTAAAAATTATAATACATATCATGAGGATTTTAACATTTATTGATACAAAAATAATTTATGAATCGAAAGCTTCTTTTCTACCTTTGACCATTCTTGTTCAAGTTTATCCCAGTCTGATAAGGAATCCCAGAGCAACTCTTTGAGCTTCAGTTCAGCACTAACTTCTTCCAAAGCTTCAAACTTGGACACTTCGACCTTTAAAAATACAACAAACAAAATGTACTCCTTAGTTTTCAGATATAAAGACCCTGTGTTGTCTTTCTATTAGTAATTCTTGATACAATTACTATGTGGCAGAAATTGAATCCTAATTGGGAAAGATACCTCCTTTTCATCCCATTCTCTCTGGTTTTCAAGTTTTCTGCTGAGAAAACAAGTGATAGTCTTATGGCAGATCTTTGTATATTACAAATCACATTTTTCTTGCTGCTTTCAAAATTCTGGCTTTGATTTTGACACTTTGATTATGACATGTTGCCGTGTGAACTTCTCTGGATTCATATTGTTTGGAAAATTTTGGGCTTTTACAGTCTGGATATCTACCCCTCCCTCCACTTGAGAAATTACATCATAATTATTTTTTAAAATAAACTTTCTGCTTTGTTCTCTCTCATCTCTAATTTGTATAATGTGTATATTGGTCTATTTAATGTTGCCCTATAAATCACTTAAGCCTTCTTCATTCTTTTTCTTTTTGGTCTTCTGACTGGATAATTTCAAGCAATCTACCTTTGAGTACACTAATTCTGTCTTTTGCTTGATTAAGTTTGCTGTCAAACTCTTCTAGTGAAGAGTTATTGTACTTCTTAGCTCTGAAATTTTGGGTTGTTTTCTAGTACATATATTTTATATCTCTCTGTGGAACTGTTTATTTTGTTCATGCAACATTTTTGTTAAACACATTCATGATTATTTTGACTTCTTCGTCAGTTAATAAACCTCTACTCTAAAGAGTCAGTTTCTGGAGACTTAATCTGTTCCTTTGTTTGGATGATGTCTATGCACATAAAACAACAGCTTTCTCACCTCGTCTTTAGAGCTGGCTGTGACTGTTACCAATCACATGGCTAAAGATGCTGGGGGCTGTTCAAACCTTTTATGTGGATGTGTCTTATCTGGACTTCTGCGTATAAATTCCTAGAGGACTTTGCAAGTCTCCTTTTCCAGGAGTTCATAATCTCTTACTTGCTTTGGTGTCTATCTTCTATCCTGTGGGTTCTTGGGAGGAACATCTCCCAGCTCTCTGCTTTTTAATGCAGTGGTGCCCATGTATTAGGAGGAGGCTGGCTCCCGGCAATGCTGTGTGATGGGCAAGACAGAAAGCAGTGTCGTGTGTGTGTTTCTTTTTCTCTCTCCAGGGTGAGAAGTTAGAAGCTCTGAGTCTCTGGATGCGATAGTAACAGACTAGAGATGAGTATGCATTTGTTGAAATCACCACCTTTGCTCTCAGTAGCCCATAAACATCGAGAGCATGCTAGCCCAGCCAGCATCCAGGTGGTACAGAAGCTAATTCCTTGGGCAGACCCCCAAAAGCCTGGAATAGTGTGTGAATTCTATGAGTTTTCCCCACTCAAGAGAGCAGCTGGGATTTGGGTGTTTTTGTCCGTTCATTCTGTGCTGACTCAGGGGCAGAGGCCATAGCCAGAGACTGTGCACTACTGCAAACAGCTGGTTTTGTTCTCAGTAGCACCCAATCTGGGGCCTTTTCCTGTCCACGCTCAAATCTAGGCAAGACAGAAAGCAGCTTCTCAGACAGCCTCCTGGAAAGCCAGAATGCTACACACGCCACACCATCTCTCTTTCCCTCCTCAGGGAGAAGCTAGCACCTTTCTCCTGATTGTGGGGCTTAGTGGAGACAGTGATTAGAAAGAGGGTGTGCGAATTATCCTACTGGTTTCCACACAGCTGGTTTCAAACTTGCTTAGTGCTCAGGAGACACTCTTTAGGGCTCTGTATCACTTCCAGAGAAATCTGGTTGGTGTAATGTTGGTAAATCAGTGTTGAACACAGGGCAAAGAAGAAGTCAGGGCTGCATATGCCATCATCTTGCCAACATCACCAGTCAATTCTTTATGACTCAAGGTGTGACCACCTGTTGTAATGTTTTCATTAGCAGTGTTTCCTCCATACTCCCTCACTCCTACTATGTGCCTACTTACAGGTTAGTTAACACAGTCTGGCAACGACTTTACACTCTAGTTTTCTCACTCACACGTCTCTTGCCTCAGGTTTTGTAACAGCCTCATTGCCTGGTATCAAGCTCATTCTTTCAAGGTTGCTCAACTAAGCCCTGGCTTGTGGAGTGGACGGCACATGGGATCACATCCTGGCCTTCCACCTGGAACTCTGGAAGAGACAGGTGCTTTCCATGAGAGGCTCAGATGTACTTTTCTAAGACTTTTGAGAGAGAGCACCAGCCTTACTATTGGTAGCATTCTGGCCTTCACCATAGGAATCATTTCTTTTCTGTTCTTTTGGTCTTCAATCCTACCCTTTTGGGCCCATTTATTCCCTGGCTTAGTTGAGGATCTCTTCTTCCCTTAAATTAGCACATCAAGCCAGGGCAAATTGGGCAATATTCGTGGAATCACAGCACATATGTGAATGCAAAAGAAGCCTGAATGTTAGTTAAGAAAAGAGAGAGGGCTTTAACTGATTGATTACATTTAAAAATGTGGATGTATTTTAATATAGCAATTACATTTCTTTGTCTGACAGTTTTCCATAATTCATGATTATCTATTAATAAGAAGGACATTTTGACTGTCATGTACACTAATCTTTAAACACAAAAAAGCAGGAACAATTTTGTATTTGAGACTGTTTCTAGCACACTGACTAGCACAAAGTTGCCCAAACATTATTTACAGTCCCCTTGTTTAAATGTGTCACCACTTGTATGTCCATATTTTATTTATTATTATTATTATTATTATTGAGCCAGGGTTTCACTACACAGTTCAGGATGGCCTTGAACTCACTATATAGCTCAGGTTAGCCTCAAACTTATGATGATTCTCCTGCCTCAGCCTCCTGAGTGCTGGGAATACAGGAGTGTGCACAATGCCCAGCTTGTGTCCATATTTTAAAAACAGATGTGTTGCTCTGTAATTACCTTGAAATTCTTCTGATAGGATTTATACTGAAAGGCACGTTTCTGAAGATCATCTATAACATACTGCAGATCATTCAATGTGAGCTTGATTTTGTCTTGGTCAGCAGCAATATCTAGAATCTGTGGATCCTGTAAAATTAAGAGAGTTTTTGGTTAGGCATTTCGACTTTTTCATGAAGATCAGTTAAATTAATTTATACACATTTTGAAAATAGATTTTTTCTAACTCTCTTCTGTCTCTAATTTTGAAACTATGTTAACATAGTTACTTTTTTGAATTTTAAATGAATGTATATACATTGTGAAAAGCAGAATTGAATAAAGACATGACATAGGGATAGCATTGCTTTTAAATAGTATCTAATATACTATCTCTTTCATTCCCTACACTTTCATACCCTACAAGTCTTTAACCAATATGACTTCAGGTAAGGAGAGGTCAATATAACAGGAAAGAGAAGATGATATGATGTAAGGAAGACAAAGGGACGGAAAGCCTTTTGAATTCTGAGAGGAAGTCTAAGGATAGTAAGTAAAAATAAACTCAGTTCTTCCTACTATACTATGTTCTCTCAGAACATGCTTCTAATGCCAGGTGTGTGCAATTTTTTCTTTACACACTAAAGCAAATAATCAGCTCTTCAACAGACGATAGCAGAGTATCCTCCACTTCAGTGCAATTCTGACAATCTCTACATGGAGATAGTGACATTGAGGGCTCAATTCCAGGATTCCTCTCCGCTTCAGATGCCAAATGTAAGATCCAGGTTGTTTACTTGTGTTACTGACTGATTGGTTACATATTAGGTTTCTATGGTCCCTTCCTTAAGCTCAATTAATTTGCTATAGTGGTTCACAGAATTTAGGTAAATGCTTGCATTTATCAGTTTATTATCAAGCACATAACAAGGGATGAAGATGAAGAGATGTATAGGGTGTGGTTGAGGGGAGAGGTCAAAGAGCTTCCATGCCCTCCCTGGCCATCACCCTCAGGGAATCTCCATGTGTGTTTGTGGACAGAGCATTGCACAAACAATGAAAGCAAGGATAACTGTGTTCAAATACGATCTGGTCTGATCTAACGCTAGCAGACTGAGTGGGAAGCCCAGCAAGGCCTTCCCAGGGTCTTCTTGACCTCGGCGCAGCATTCCTTCCTCTCACATGTGGTGAAGGATCCCTTCTCCAACGGGGGTCTTGGCCAAGTCCAAGACAGACACGAAGGGCAAGATTAGAGGGTATTTTTAGTTTCTATATTCCCCCTTGGGGAAGACAAATGTGGTTTCTATGTTCTATCTTGTAAGTAAAAGGAGGGCAACAGAAGGTTGGAGAGAGATTTTGCTTTCTGAGTCCTGCTTCAGGGTCTAAAGCATCTCAACATTGTACGAAAGACTGCCTTTTACCCTTATTATACTGTAGTTGTTTCAAAGCTTCTTTGGGAGCCAAGGTAAAAATGACAGGTACTTTAGCCTCATTATTTGGGTCATTTAGGAAATAACTATGCTGAGAGAGTTGTGAAGCCGGAAACTGTAGATTGATCTATCTATCTATTTTATCTATCTATCTATCTATCTATCTATCTATCTATCTATCTATCTTCTCTATCTATCTCATTTTATCATCACAAGCAGGAAGAGAGAGCATGAAGAATATGAATGTCAAAGCAAATGTCTTCTGGATGACATTGGGGGTTAAGACTCCAGTGGGCTGCAAATAGTAGTTTGGGAGCAAAGTAAAAGCACATAATTGTGTTACGGAAAAGCTGAGAATGCTGGAGAACTTTGACAACTATTATAACTATCAGTGCTTGGGGATGCTGGTTATTCAGTCTCTTGTTCTGTGTGGCCCCGCATTCTAAATGTCGAAGTGCTTGAGGTTAGATGAAGCTAAAGTAAGTGCCCAGGCAGAAAGCGTTTGTTGACATTTGAGTGTCTCGTGGTTGTGCTTGGAGGTCGTGGTATTCTCATGTGTCATGGGTCTGGTAGTGGGGGATACTGAGAGAACTGGTGATCCAGAAGAATTTGAGGCTAGGTTAAGAAAGTCATAGATTGTATGAGGCTAAGATATGGCAGAATAATGGACTGTTGCCAACACTCGTGGAACTTAAAGAAGCAGGAAGGACCCTTAGCTATCTGTGGACTGGAATAACCAGGCTCAGCCTAATAATGTGAAATGGAAGTGCCTGTGGTCCAGAAGGTAGCACAGGAACAGGATACCCTTCTCTTCCATCAACCTTAAGCAAATGGAAGAGGCAGAGGGATGACAATGC
>RJWT010030183.1:0-14718 GCA_004365215.1 Cuniculus paca | reverse complement strand
TATTTTGTTATCTTTGAAATAGCTGTCCATGCCATCAAGTATAATAAAATCAAACAAAACAGAATAAAACGAAACTAATCAGAACAATGAAGACAATATGAGTTTCAAATCATGAAAATAGATTAACAGTGGTCACTTTCTTCCCTTTTTAGATAATTCCTCCCCTTTGACTTTCCCAATATGTATTGTGCATTTTGGATCCCACTAACTCCTTTAGTTTGTTATACTAGGGAGACAATACGAAATTCACTCATGTGACTCTGAACCATTTCATTCATGAGCATGATCTCAAGTTGCCTCCATCCACCTACAAGAGCCTTGAGGTTATCTTCCTTTATAGCTGAATAGGTTTCCACTGTATAAAATGCCATGTCTTTCTTATCCATTCTGCAGTTGATGGGTAAGCTACCCCTACATTTTTTTTCTTTTCTGGCTCCCTGTCACATAGGGCATTGTTCTCTCTCCTTTGACTTTCAGTCTATGAATTTTCTTTCTAGTTAAATGTGTTTCTTGTATAGAGCACATTGATGGATCCTGTCTCCTGATCCACTCTGCCTGTGTTTCTTTCTACTGGTGCATTGAGACCATCTACATAAATAGTTATGGCCCTCTTGCACTGCATTGTCTCCCTCCACCATGCTATTTTCCTGCCATCGGCTCCCTATTTTTCCTCTCCATTCACTCGACTGGCCCCACTTGATGGTCCCCCTCTGCCGTCATTTAGATCTCTCTCTAGAAGGTCCTTCAGTATTCTTTGTAGGGTTGGTTTGGTGGTCATGAATTCTTTCAGTTGTTCTTTGTCATGGAAGTATCTTGTTTCTCCATTGATTTTGAAGGAAAGTTTTGCAGGGTCCATCAGTCTGGGTTGGAAGTTGTTTTCTTTCAGGACTTGCAATACTTCACTCCAGCCTCTTCTTGACTTGATGGTTTGTGTTGAGAAGTCTGCCGTAATTCTGATGGGTTTTCCTTTATAGGCGATCTGTTTCTTTTCTCTAACAGCTTTTACTATTCTGTTCTTGAGTTGAATTTCTGGGATCTTGATTATTATATAGATTTGTTTTGGTTATGGCTAGCTGGAGTTCTATATGCCCTCACTTACTTGAATGTCACTTCCTTTACCCATGCTTGGGAAGTTCTCAGAAATTGTTTCTGTAAATAGAGTCCTGATGTCATTTGTCTTGACCCCTGCTTTTTCACTCACATTTTTAATTCTAAAGTTATGTTTCTTTGAATTGTCTTGCAGTCATTGAATTGTTTCTTCCTGGTTCCTTGTTATTTTTAAGAGATCTTTCCTTTCATGATCACAAGCTGCAAACTTGTCTTCAAGGTTTGAAAGTCTATCTTCAGTTTCTTTCAAGTGGTTTTGCCAGCTTTCAATGGAGTTTTTAATTTCCTGGCTATCTCCTTGAATCTGTTTCATGCATTCTAAATCTCTAACAAGAATATTTTAAACTCTATTCAATTTTTATATTGATTTTATACAATTATATTTAACAGATGCATTCTACTTGTATCTAGCACAGTGCTATCTATATGCATCAGGAAAAAAATAATACTGATTTATGCTACCAATATTATCTTGTTTGCCCCTTAACTTAGCTTACACATTCTAAAAGGAATTAAGCCTTTCTTCTTATTTCACATTAATCTAAAACATTAAAATCGAAAACTCTCCAATGAGTGTAAGACCCACAATGCCTCCAGGGTGGGCTTAGCGCTGCCTCTCTGCTTCCTGTTCACTTGTGCCTCTGCCTGCCTGGTACATTTTTGTCTCCCCAAATGCTTTTTTAAATTTTGAATCATCCCAGAAGTTTGAAAGAATTATGCAAAGAATAAATCCTCAAAGCTGGTCAATATCCTCTCATGAATATAAAGAATGAACTTGTGCTGTCTTTGTGGTCACGCTAACAAACACTCTGAAATGCTCTGTACTGCTTCTGGCAGTACACATGGCAGTACTGCATGGCAGCACACACTTGGAATTCCAGTTACTCGAGAAACTGAAAGTCTGAAGCCTGGCTGGGCAATTTATCAGGACTGTGTCTCAAAATAAAATTGAAAAGAGGGCCAACCGTGGTGGTGCACACCTGCAGTCCTCACACTTGGGAGGCTGAGGCAGGATTGCCATGAGTTCAAGGCCAGCTTGAGCTCCATAGTGAGTTTAATGCCAGTCTGAATTACAGAGTGAGACCCTGTCTCAAAAAAAGCAAAGCCAAAGGTGTGGTAGTGCATGCCTATAATAATCTCAGAGCTCAAGAGGCTGAGACAGGAGGATGCTCCAGATTTGAGGCCAGCCTGGGCTACATAAGTGAGTTCGAGGCCAGCCTGCACTACATAGTTGGAATCCTGTGTCAAAACAAAAATAAATAAAAAATATTTTTTAAAAATTGCATAGCTCATAGCCTGTTATGTGTAAGGCCCTGGGTTCAATCCCATGTGAAACATACATGCACTACAAAGAGAAATAAGAGCAATGTCTGTCATCATTTTTTTTCTTTTCATATGTAAAAATTTTGTGCGCTGCTTGTAATAAACTGGAATCTCTAATACCATAATATTTACTTTTCTCTCATTTCCCTAGGGAGGAACTGACCTGATAATTAATAGCTATGGTCCTATAATTAAAAAGAACTCTAAGAAAAAATGGTTATTTTTCCAAGACTCAAAGTGGATGAGAGCTGAGCAGGTAATTACCACGTGAGCGTGAGCAGAGGCCGAGGCAGGCTGGGGTGGTGACCGAGGGCCGCTGGGGGCTGACTTGCAGGGCCTGGTGCTGGGGCTGAAAGTTGCGCGCCAGGCTTCGGTCGGTCGGGCTGGCCGGGCGGGCGGGAGGGGCGCAGCCTGCCGCAGCTGTGCACGGCACCGACCGGGGGTCCTCGCGCCTCCCTCTCACTGCTGCCCTGTGTGTCCTTGCCTAGCCTCACAGTCCGCGGTTTCCTCGGGCCGCGCGCTTCCGCCAGCCGGGCCCCGCGGTGCTGATCGGCTGCAAGGACCCGCCCGGCGCCCCGGCCCAGGCCGCCGCCTTCCCCGCGCTCTCGGGAGCAGCGATGGACGCGGAGCACTCGGTGCACAGCGAGGGCAGCCAGGACACCGGGGACTCGGGGCGCTTCTCCCACGAGTCCAGCGCTGAGCTGCGCCCGTCGCCCGCCCCGAGCGGCTCACCCCGGCGCTCGGGCTCTCTGGCCCGGGGCGCCACAGTGGGGGACCGTGCCCCGCCGGTTCAGGGCGAGGGTCCCGCTGGGCCGCTGGCTGCGCCTTGAGCAGCGCGGCCCTGTGCAGGGCTCGGCCCGGTCTGTTCGAAGGACAATGAGCAGCGGCTGACGTCTTGTCGGGCACCTACGCCTGTTTTGAATGTTTGTTTTCTTTAAACTCACTGTTGTGAATGTTCCATTGTCCGAAATGTGAAAGGACAGTCACGGTATTGACTGTGTCGCAGAATACATCACTGGAGCAAAGGGAGGCTTGGAAGCCCCTTTGCTGAGTATCTACCTCAGTCTGCCAGGCGGCAAACTCAAGTAGCTCCCTCCCCTCCCCTAGCTTAGCGAGGCCCAGCTGCATAGCCAGCGATGCTTCCCAGTAGCGTTTCGATTTCGGTGCTGTGTGTGATGTGTGTGATCAAAGGAGTTCCACAGGTAGATGAGCGAGAATGTTTACCTGAAGCTCTGGTTTTTAAAAAAACTGACGCTACCACCTCCACCGCCGTCATTTGGGTAATTTCATACCACTGACTGTGAGGACTGTTCAGGAAAATGTGGGACTGTTGATTTTAACCAAACACGCATGTCTTTGAGAACAGGCTGATCAGTAGCATGTGCACAGTTACCGGCTTGGCTTGAAAGGCTGCTCCTGGGGACAGAGGCCCGGTGGCCGCCCCCTCCCGAGGTGCCTCCCACCTCCACTCTGCCTGTCCTGAGCTCTTTCGCTGGTAGTGCAAACCCCAGCAGAAGATGGGTTCTTAAAGAAAAGGGTGAAGAAACCTCATAAAATATTAAGAATGAAGATAAATGCAAGCGTAGACTGTAAAATGGACTTGAGGCTATCGTGGTTAACAGTGCCTTCCAGTAGATGTTAGGAACTTTTTTGCCTTAGACCTGTTTAATATTCATGAAGTTGTTTGGGGTAGGATTACAAAAGTTGCCATGGCCAGCCAGGTGCGGTGGCGCACACCTGTAATCCTGGCACTCAGGAGGCTGAGACAAGAGGATTGCCTCGAGTTTGAGGCCAGCATGGGCTATGTAGGCAAGACCCTGTCTCAAAAAAAAAAAACTTGCCTTAAGAGTTTCTCAGCCATTAGCAATAACTGTTTTTATGTACAGTATCTTACCAAAGCTTTTCTTTTTTAAATGTAGGTTTTGTTGAGGGATATTCAGAGCTCTGCCACCCATTTGTTCTGTTTTCTTGAATTCTTAAGAGTTTGGTGCTCTGTATGTAATCCGTGCTGTGAATGAGGAGTGCTAGCTCCGGGAGTGAGTTAATCCTCTTGCTGGTTTGAAATCAGCAAATCGTTTACTCAGCCACCATGAAGCATAGGCCTTTCCTACTCCAGGCAGTCACCTACGTGCTGAGGGGAGGGAACGGGAATGGAACACCTGACGCAGACAGACCCACAGCCTGTTACAAGTACTCTCTTAACTTTTCTGAACATGCCTTTTGAGCCTCATTTTAAAAGGAATCCTAATGGGTTTTTTCTTTGAAACCTTTTGTTTATGGATGGGGCACAGTCGTGTTAAGTGGTGTTCTAAAATCAAAAGAATCTGGTGGATGATCGTCCCACTGTGACTGACAATACAGCATGTTAAAATGTCTTAGAGCTGCATTTTGCGCCAAACTGGACGTGCTGAGCCTTGTGCCAGTGTGAAGCCTGCAGCCCCAGCGAGCGGCGGTGTCCAGGCCAGGCCGGTGGAAACACAGAGCTTTGGGTGAACAGCGGGCACATACGTGTGCCTGACATAGTGGCTCCTGCTTTATACTACCTCCTTTAACTCGTGCTAGTGTTATTTTTCCTGTACTCAGGGAACGTTTTGTTACTTTTGAGCTGCCTCGTGGACGCAGCCGCAGATTGACAGGGTATGGTGTTTTGGGGTTTGTGCGTAGAAGTATGTGGGGCCTGCTTTATCAATACCTCGAGTTAGGCAGTACACCGAGAGCGCTTAGGTGGAAAAGGGAAACGCTTAAAGGGGAACCGTCCTTGCTTGCAATGACGGAAGATGTGTCTAGGCAGGATGGCTTGGCATCAGCCTCGCTGCCCGAGCGAAGAAAGAGGTACTGTGTTTGGTTACTGATAAGGAGGCCCCCAGTTAGAGAGATCGTTAGGCTGTAACTATTTGCTAACTACTTACCAGTACGTTTTTACCTTTTTATATTGTTCTTATACAGAACTTTTTCATAATTTTCCTGTTACCAAAGAATTTTTGGTAGAAAGTGAAATTTTGATTATAATTCCCCAAATCAAATTAACTAGAAACATCTATAGATACGAAGTATTTACAAGTAGTTACTAACCCAGAACAATAGGGTTTATATTGGTTGTTGTAGTTAAGTAGGCTAGTAATATTGACTACCTTTTCGTTACCAGAGCATTTAAAATAAAATGTAATACTTTCTTTACCAGCAGATAGTTCCAAAGAATTTCAAGTATAATTTTTTTCTTCAGCAAGTAAATCTTCAACTATACAGTATTAAAGTATTTTTAAATTGTTGATACTACTTGTTGGAGAGGAAAACAGTCTTTTCACCAAAAATAAATACTTTGGTTTGAGTAAGATTTGTAATGTACTGCAGAGACTTCTCTTACTTGGACACCCCGCTTGTTGAAGTCTGCAGCAGGAAACTCACTAGAACATGGAGTCCCGCACTCCTCTCTCCAGCCTGCTTCTTAGCGCCTCAGCTCCGGGGGGGCACACATGCAGGTGGTAGCCGTTTTCCTTTCCAAAGATTTATTTGCTGTAAGCACTGATACATGCATGTCATTCTTATGCCAAATGTTAAAAGATGTTGCTCATCAGTATTTTCATACCAAAGACCATTAAAATATATAGTTTAGCCTATAAAAGTAAAGATGAGCAGATTTGAAATAAATTTATTTAGAGTGGATAGAGAATCTAGCTTTCATAGTAAAAGCTATCAAAGGGCTAAGTTTACATAAATAAAAGCAATAGTTATATTGGTATTTATCAGTGTTTTTATTCAAGTACTTTATATCAGCAAATTAAAAAACCAAAGATATTTAAGGTTCCCTCCACATATAGACAAATTTAGTTGTACATTAAGTTGTTGTCTCTTGTTTCTGTGTTAACCAAACATGTCTCTCCAGAGCCCAGACTGTGGACAGACAACATACGCAGGACTTCCCATTAAACCTGCTGATTCAGCCTGGGGTGTTTTTGCCAAATGCTGTGATACTTTACTGAGCACCCTCAGCGTGAGAGGTCTACAGAAATAGCAGCAGGCCTTTCCAGTGCAGAGCATTAGGGTAACCCCAAGTTACCTAAGAGTGTCCTCCGCGTCGGAGGCCTCTTGCTGTCATGGGAGCTGACAGACAGACAGACAAATCACATCACTCCTTAAGAGGGCTGTGCTTCAGTAGCTATGCTCCCGGACGTTGCTGAAATGAGGTTCAGTTGTTAAATTGAAATGTTCTCACTGTACCAAAGGAGCCTATTTTCAAAAACCTCGGGTAAAGGGAAAAATGTTTCATGAAATCTGAAGTTTTATATGATGATTAACCAAAAAGTAAAGACACAGACTTACCTACTAAGTGACGTTTAAAAATAGGTCAGCCATCCCAAGGAAATTCGATCCTCAGTGAAATGCCGTACACTTCCGTGGCTTTGCAAACACAGTGGTGCCTGCCTGGGAACGGGCAGTGATCCGCACCGTGCGGACCGGTGCAGTGCTTGGCTGGGGATTCTGCCAGAAACTTGCTCGCCGCTGGCTGACAGCTCAGGATGATTGTTCAAATCCATATGAAGATGCCTGTGAAAACAGTAAGAGTGTGTCACAAAAGGACAGGACTGAAAGTACCATTTTAAAGTGTAAGAACACCTGGGAGGGCTCCACCTCAGCAGTGGCACTGTGGTTTACGTTTATATTTAGTGATTTATATTTCATTGAATGTAAAATTTGAATACTGAATGTAAAAAAGAATTCCACCTGTATGAAAACAGTCTTGATCTTTCCAAGACAAAATGTGTATTTTGCAGATTTTGTCCCTGAGAATTTGCTACATGGTCTCTGATAAAATTGCCTTGGTTTAATCATCAAAGTACTTTGTGATCTGTAAGCACAGAGTAGCAGGTTCTGGAGACCAACATCTAAACCAGTTATCAAATGGTGGTTTTTACTGAGAATTAGAACATAACCATAGGGTTCTGTGTTAAGTTGATTTATACTCAGGGCATAGGATCACTGGCTAATGCAATATGTGCGCTTACAGGCTTTCAGCTTGTTTACTCCTTTTAAGCATTTGAAAGTGTTTAAGATGGCAGTCTTTCATTTTTACCAAAAACTATAGTTTTTCTGTTGCTCCTGCAACAAATTACCACAAATTTGGTAGCTTTAAACAACACAAATTTATTCTCTTAGCACTCTCAAGTCAGCAGTCTGACGCAGGCCTTCTGGGACAGAATCAGGTTGTCAGGGGAGCCTTGCTGCAGGCACTGGGGTGGAGCCCACTTCCCCTCTTTCCCAGCCCACAAAAGCTGTGAGCTCCTCTTTGAATCCAGCAGCCTGGTGTCTCTGACGCTGCCAGAGAAAAGTTCTCCAGCTAAGGACTCAGGTAACCAAGTTAGGTCCACTCTGCAATCCGGGATCTCTTCCCATCTGCAGCTCCTTCTGGGAATTTGGGCTGGACTTCCGTGAGTGGCAGTTACTTCTTTGTCTGCCGTGCTGCACTGTTTCTATGGAATTCTGATCGCTGTTAATTGTCTGTTGCATTTTAGAGTTGAAAAAGCTGGGGTCATTTGCTCTGGAAAAATCTTTAAAATTTCAAGGACCTCATGAAAAGCATGTATGACCAAGCCTAGTAGTGATGCCTGCAATCCCAGCTACTCAGCCCTGAGTTAGCAGGGCCCAAGTTCAAGCCAAGCCTGGGCAGCTTAGAAAGACTCTGTCTGAGAATAAAATTTAAAAAGGCTCCCTGGGTTCAAGCCCCTCTGTGAGTGTTGGTGCAGGCAGAGAACAGAGGGGTACATTAAACCTCCTCTCTGAAACACCTGGGCAGAGTTTAGCTCTAAACTTTTCCACTGTGTGCTTCATAAAATAGCATCTCAGGTCTGTGGTTTAACAGAAAGTTTCCTACACACTTGCCCCCAACTTTATTCTCATTAAAAAGACTGATACCTTTGCTGCTTTTGTCTTTGGTGAGTATATTTCTGGGGAAGGCTTGGGGGAGGCCGCAACAGGCAGACTCAGAGCAGATGACAGGACCACGCCCAGTCCGTCCTTGGCTTGCTTTTTTTTTTTTTTTTTTTTTTTTTTGTCTTTTTGAGACAGGGTCTCACTATGCCGTTCAGGCTGACCTCAGGCTCACTTTGTAGCCCAGGCTGGTCTCGAACTTGCAGCGATCCTCCTGCTTCAGCCTCCTGAGTGCTGGAATTACAGGCGTGCGCCACCAGGCCGAGTCCTTGGCTTGCTTTTAAAGACACATTTGCAGCATGCGCCCTTCTTTGAACCTGCTTTCTCTCTGCAGCTTCACCAGTGGCTCTCAGTTCTGGCAGCCCCCAGTCTTCTGTCCTCCTCAGCAGGTACATCCCCGGGTCCCTTAGAGTTGCCTCTCTTTTTTGTCATTCATCTTTGTTGATTTCAGTTGTCCTTTTCCTAGGAAGCCTTAGATCCTGAAGCCCTAGTTTGCAATAATTTCTGGGACATTTCGTGTCCAGACAGTTTCCAGAGGACAGGGTGGATTCCAATTCTCTCCTAAGTGTCAGCATTTATTCCCTCTACCAAGGACAGGAAGCGAGAGATGAGCCAGATCTTTCCCAGCTTCTCCTTCCTGCCATTCCGGCCTCTCAGGAGGACTTGGCCACACTGACCACCTGCTCTGCCAGGCACAGGCTCGATCTCTGGCAGCTGCCACCCTCTGTGGCCCCGCAGCGGTCAGCGTGCCGAGGTCACTGCACCAAGATGAGAGCCCAAATCGAGCCCCACCAGCATTGGCAGGGTTTCTGCTGCAGTGCTGTCTCCGTGAGGAGCGTGCATCTGATTACCCAGGCTTGTAGTGCCCTCCAACGTAGGGTGAGGTAGAAATCTGTCTTTTGTCTCTGTGAAGACCAGTGTGTGCCAGCACGAGCTGCCCATCAAATCACAGTCCCAGCCAAGGAGGCCTGTCCCAGTCGAATCCACCCTGCACTCCGGAGGCCGAGGGGCGCAGCTTGCCTGTCAGCTCCTAACTTCTCCTCAGCATCTGAAACAGCACCTGAAAGAGGCTTGTGCCTGCAGCTCCCCTGGAGCCGCGGAGGGCTTCTGGGGTCCTCATCTAGTCAAACATTTCCCTGTTAGACTGGGTCTGCAGCATTAGATTTTATCTTTTGAAATTCTCCGTAGTCTTCATATCCAAATAGAGATTTATTAACTAAAAAAAGACAGGGGTATAACTACTGATACTTTATTGCTAGATCTGAGGAACCAATAGTTGTGGTCTGTTTCACTTTTTTTGGTTTTTTGAGACAGGGTCTTGCTGTGTAGTTTAGGCTGGCCTCCACCTTGCAGTGATCCTCCTGCCTCAGCCTCCTGAGTGCTGGGATTACAGGTGTTTATCACTATGCCTGCCTACCAATAGTTTTTATATCAGCTAATTATCCACAGTTATTTTATATTAACTATTCCCACTAATTTAGGAGGAACACATGTGATATCAGGCCTTGGAATTCCTAAGTCCTCTTTCTGTGTTCTTGTTGTGGGGTGCTGATCAAACCCAGGGCTTCACACAGGTCAGCAGCTGCAAGCTGCACTCCAGCCCTCAAAGTGTTTGGTAGGAAAGTTCCTAACCTGTTTTTCCTTCCTTCCCCATGAAATGAGCATAATTTGTGGTGCAGAATGAAGCAATAATTCTTTGAAAACTTAAAAGTCACATGTAAATAATTATAATCTGGAAGTCACTTGTGAGACCTATTTTACAGATTTTTTCCTTTGTAAGTCAGCATTTCCAATTACATTTTCCTGGTTGAGATGAAAAAGTGTTTGTGTCCCTTTATGAGCAATGAAACAAAACAGTGCAAAAAAGTGATCAATAAGAGATACGGCCTGGGGTTTAAAAACTCATCTGTAATGTGGGGAGGTCTGCAGAAGAGATAGGGGACGGATGGTACTTTTTAAGAGTACTAATTTTGAAATCATCTTACTCCAGTTTAGACATTCATTTTGATCTCTTGGCTTATAAAAAAATCAGTGAAAAGTGAGAAGAAAAGTAAGATTTAAGATTTTTCCCCCAACAAGTGGTATTTGTTAAGCTTGTGGAGCAATATGACATTTTGCAAACTAGTCAGAATGAATACATTTTATGTAGGGCAATGTAGACTGCCACCTAATTCTAGTTAAGGATCATTGGAAAAAATGATTTGATTGTCATCTTTTTCTTAAGTAGAAGGAATTATTTTCCCTAACATTCTTTTTTGTACCATCCAATATCACTCTATAAGTCCTGAGATTCTGAAAGCTTTACAGAACTACAGGTTTATATCTTGTAAGTAGTTCATGGTATATAGATACAGTCTTGACTTACAAATTTTAATTTTTAAAATTTACGTTACAGAAACCTATTTTTTTATAGAACTATCTTTTCAAATATCGAAAATATTTTTAAATTTTACCTTAAATTATACTGCTTCCTGCCACCACATTCTGGGTTCTGTTTTGTTTACAAATGAAAATTTTGAGTGATTAGCTCTGAAGCCTGTTACAGGAAATTACAGATCCTGAACACACACATATTGCCTTAGCGCATCAGTGGAGTAGAAGACGTGTATTAAGAAAGTTTGTCTGTCTGTTGCTGTCTTTGGACAAAATTGTACGTCTGTGTGTAGGATTATTTTCTGCTTTTTCGAAGATGTGAATTTAACGAAAGCGTGGGAGCCGGTTAAGTTATTTTATACCGTGGTGTTCTGGATCCCGCACTCCGTGCACCCTTCTCTTGCAAGGGCGGCACTTGCAGACTCAGCAGTGGACCTGGGGCTGAGCTACATTCATTTCACGCTTGACTCAGGGGATCGGCTCTGCGGACTCCATTGCATGAGGAAAGCGAGTGTTCGCCTTGATTTTGAATGTACTTTTTAAATGTCTTCTGAAAACATGTCTTGTTTAATAATGTCAGTTTGTTTTCTTTTTCTAGCATCATAGTAAATATTTCTTAGTATGTTCCCCCTCCCCAGGGTAGTTTATATTCTACCCCACAAGTCATGCCAAAAATGAATAAAAGTTTAAATGCCAAAATGTTTATGAAACTGCTGTCTAAATACTAATTGATTGCACAGTTTAAATAAAAGTTTTCCTTGGCTAAAAAATAGAAAAGCCCATGTTTTCTTTTACTTTTGAGTCGTCTTTTGGGAACCAGGGAATGGAAACTTCCTGTTTCTAGCACGGTGGCGTTGAGACTGGACGGGACCCAGAGGAGGGCCACGCGCCACCTGGGGCTGGTTTTCTTCGGCCTGCGCCGGGGCGGAGGAATCACGGCGACCCATTCCACTCGGGCTTCTCCCTCGGGCTGAGCAGTAGGCCGCTCGTGAGCTGCATGCTTGCCCAGAAAGATACGGTTCTAATTCAAGTTTCAAAAAATTGTATTGGAAAAACGGTAAAAGAATTGTAAAAGCCTTCCAACTAAACATATTTACAGATAACTGATAAAATATGCCCCAAGCAAGTGTTTTTAAAAGTTTATTTAAAAAAAAAACAACTAGGTTTTGGAATGAAATGGGAATTGAAAAACAAAATAGTAACTTCTGAAATGATATTCTGTTAACTGTGGAGAATATGAAAGAAGGGATTTAAACAGAACAATAAACTATGCCCCAAAAAGCAAGTAAATCAGAACAGATGGATAATTTCCAGAAATAAAAAGTCACTGATCTTTTAAAAATCTGATCACAGTGAAATAATGTGGTGAAACAGCAGATATGAAGAAATTAGAATCTTAGGGAAATAAACATGTAGAGAATAGAGAGGTAAATGGAAACATTTACTAAAAAAACTTTATGTATAAACCTATGTTAATTGCAAAACAAGTCACAAATGATACAAAGAGAATTCACTGAAATCAAATATAATTTTGTACTTGGAGACATCTAAAAACTTAGCTTGCAAATATATTAAATGAAAAATATAAATACATCACATGATAGTGTAATACTTTAGCTCAATGTTCTCAAAATTCATAGATGGTAACACATACCAAAATCACAAGAACATAGAAAGCTTGAACAGCACATATATCTAACAAGTTTGAACTACTAACCACGTGCAACACTGCACTAAAGAAAAAGGTAATAGAAATCCTTAAGGCACTCATGGAAGTTGCTTGTTTTTTGTGGTACTAGGAATTGAACCCAGGCCTTTGTCTTAAGCTACATCCTCAGTCTTTTTTAATTTTTGAGACAGGGTCTAAGTTGACCATAAGAACTTGCCATCCTCCTGCCTCAACCTCCCAGGATGCTAGGATTACAGAAGTGCTCCATCAGTCCTGAGTAGAGAAGGTATTTTTTAAATGTATGTTAACTATCCTGAAAATCTGAACTATCAACATCCTACAGGCCCTGTTCTTCAACTACAAAGTAATAAAATGAAAAAGGAGTTAATGAAAAGAAAAATTCCATGTATTTTGAAATTTTCAAATGCTTTTATAAATAAATCATGTTAAAATAGCACTGATTGAAAACTAAAATGTATTGAAAGTAGGATAAAATAAGAGAACACCAAGGAATATAATCTTAAGTACATATATTAGAAGGAAAAGTTGAACGACATTAAGAAAGAAATTAACACATCAGTGCAGTAAACCCCAAACTCCCAAAGCTGGAGAGCGGACACAGCCCCACAGGCGCATGCAGCACAGGGCCAGCTGTCCCAGGAGGCGCGGGCTCTGCCCCGAGGCCTGGACACATCCCGCAGCCTGCCCAGCAGTCTGGGGGCTCACCCCGTCCTCAGCCTCCCGCACTGTCGCACACAGACCGCCCTGCTGGGTCTGCGCCCTTGCAATCCAGTGCCACCAGAGAAAGCAAAGACAGTTTAAATTAATAGACTTGGGTAGAGGGGATTAATAATGTTAATTTCTAAAAACTATCAAGCTAAATTAAACAAGACAATGCAGATGTAGTAGGCATTTTAAAATCAGAATACCATAAACCATGTAATGTCCATAAATCTGAAATACCGTAATCCATTCAATGGACGATTAATTTTCTAAGGAGGAAAACTTCTGGCTGCCCAGATCGAAGAGATTTATAGCTCTCAAGTCTGAGGAACACTTCCAGACAGTCCAGTGTGTCTGAAAAAGGGGCCAGGCACTGGTTTTTCAGGAGGAGAGATAAGATGCGTTTAGGGTGGTCCTAATACTGCAGTCAGAGTTGAGAAATACTGCTCCAGAAAAAACAAAATCTGAATAGGCTTATAAGTTATAAAGAAATTATATCATTTAAAAAAAGTTTATGCCTTCATATGCACGTACATATACATCGATTCTAGATGGTATTACAAGCAATTTCTAATGAATCACAAACATTCAAATAGAGATAATTCTATTTCATATTAACTGTTCCATAAATAGAAAAAGGAAAAAGAGCTACAAATTATTTTAAGGTAGTATAAATTTAATACCATCACTGGCAAAGAACAAGAGTGATTTGACTTAGGAGCATAGATGCAAATTCTTAAATAAATATCAGAAATAGAAGTGAAGTATTACTAAATATGGCTTAGCTAGGAATAAAAGGGTATCTCCACATCAGAAAATCCACTCAGTTCAAAACAACTATAAAAAAAAGGAGTACTGAAAAAGGGGCATAAAAGGAATTTGATAAAATTCTACTTCCATCCTTTATTTCTAGAAAATAAAAACCTTTGGGCAAACTATAACTGAATAACAACTTGATATAAGACACTCATCAATACCCATCGCTAATATCATCTACGAGAAAGAGAGGGACCTGCCAACTTGGCTGCACCATACGGCTCTGCGGAGCGATTACAAAGGAGGAGAAACTCATGCCCACGATGTGACTGTCTGCATATAAAACCCAGGAAAATCTTTAGAAAAACTATCATTTGAAATAGAAGAGTTACATACGATAGTTGGATAAAGGTCCAAATACATAAGGTACGGCAGAGCTTCTATATACCAGCAGCACTTAGAATGTGTAATTTTAAAAAGGTAGTAACAAGACTATGCCATCCAAACTAGGCAAGGCTTTAATGGAGAACATCATAAGGCTACGTAAAAAGCACTCAAGAGAACAGTAGCTTATGTTTATACCTATATTCACATCCAGTTCAAAATACATATCTTGAAAATACTGTAATTTAGGAGCAGTTAGCCGGGCGTGGTGGCTCACACCTGTAATCCCAGCACTCGGGGAGGCTGAGACAGGCGGATCATTGTGAGTTCGAGACCAGCCTGGGCTACAAAGTGAGCTCAAGGCCAGCCTGAAGGGCAGAGTAAGACCCTGTCTCAAAAAACAGGGCTGGTGATCCAGCTTAGCTGTCTAAGCACCTGCCCGGCAAGCGCAAGGTCGT
>RJWT010030182.1:0-14689 GCA_004365215.1 Cuniculus paca | reverse complement strand
ACCTCCACCCTGAACGTCTGACTCATATCAAACTGTTCCCTGTCATGTCTCCCTTACCCTATCTCTTGGACTTCACCTCTACCACATTAGCCTCCTCATCATTCCTGATACACTACAATCATGCATTTATTTCAGGACTCTTGTTATTAATTTCAGGTAAAAACAAAGGCTATAAAGAGTTTTTATATAGATATTTTTAAAGCTCGCTTCTTTACTTCTTTCAGTTCATTCCTAAATTGCCTCTTCCTCAAGAGGCATTTGAATACCCTGGGCACTATATCTAAAATTTCAATATCTATTTGCCACCCTTACCATTTCCTAGGCACTTCTGCATTACATTTTTTTCTTACATCTATACTATCTAATATATGGGGTATGATCAAGATATAGAGTGAATGTTTGAACTAAAAAAAGTTATTATAGTAAGATACATTGCCATCAACTCTCCCTAGCTTTGAACACAGCCCATCATCCTTGCCATTTTCTGAAGCAGTTTAAAGGTCCTCTTTTTTGAGTGTCATTATGACGTGTGATTAAACACATGGTGAATATAGCAACCAAGTGCCATTAAAGTGAAAGACAGGCACCTGAAAACATTACACTGTGTCTTCAACTCAATCACCAGTTCTGGCACTAACTACTAGTTGTTCCCCAAAGTTAAAATGACCACAAAAGGTAAAAGTTCTGAATTGATTCAGTTATGACAATGCAACTAAAGACACTCATGAAAGAGAACTTCGAGAACGGCTTCAGAAAGTGATACAAAGCATGGGATACTAAGGGAACATTCAATGTCTGTATTTCTCAGGTTATAGACAGGATTCTTCATAGGGGTGCTCACAGAAAACAAGGATCTGTACCCTCTTAGAAACTGGGCCACACAACAGGAAGTGAGCAGTGGGCAAGGCAGCACAGCTTCATCTGTATAAATACTGCTCAAATTATTGCTTGAGCTCTGTCTGGCAGATCAGCAAGTGATTAGATTCTCACAGGAACATGAACCCTACTGTGAACTGTGCATGTGAAGGATTAGGATGGATACTCCTTATGAAAGTAAAAGACACCTGATGATCTGAAGTAGAGATAAGGCAATAATGCTAGGGCTACAGAGTATCTGCAAATACAGATTAACGTTAGCAGAGAGGTCTGACTGCACAGAGATCATAATAAGTGATTACTGGCAGAATCATAAAAATTCTATCTTTGAGTGGCAAGTGACAAGCTGCATCTGGTAGCAGGTTTTAAGTCAGAATCGAACACTTATTTTTGTGTGTGATTCATCAAATATTTTATTTACCACTTCTGTCTGCAACTATTTCCCACACTTCATACTTCTCTTGGTCAGTTTCGGTAAGCCCACAAACTAACCCTAGCCAAAATGAGTGAAAAACAAATGTCACTGGACAGCTTCTATGAAAAAGGGGAAAAGACCTAATGATGAGACAGGAGAAAACTAAGACTATCAACAAAAAGAAGGCTGTTTTTAAAGAAAATATTGAGTCCTACTTGAGTTATGGATTCATTCTTGCAACAGGTGATTCACATTCTCCAACTTTATTTCGTGTTAAGTGGTAGCCAATGAAGCCATACTTTCAAAACTGCTTTACCATATGGAGACCAGGTATTATGCATTAAAAGACAAGCTTCTGGAATATATATATCCACAAAGAATATATATCCACAATATATATCCACAAAGAATAGAAGTGATTCACTTCACTGATTGTGTCAGCAGTGAGAGCATTATTCTTAATTGTTAATCCCATTGCTAAAACTATGAAGCCCTTTACTGTTGGTGAAAAACTGATCCTGCCTGCTGGGAAGGTCATTAGCCATGAAATTTTAAGAGGCTACAGTTCAAAAAGTGGCATGTGTTCCTCCTTTGGCTATCACCGTAATCAGACAAACATGAAATACCAGGGAATATTTAGGCACAATTGTTAGATAGGATTAGTGAGTCACCATGTTGTGAAATCCAGGTTGATGAATCTAGTGGTATTGACAAGATAATAACGCTTGATTTTGTGCAATGTATTTTTTAGGAAGATATACATGAGGAAAAGTTATACGCCCTTTTGTTATCAACCAACACCAGAGCCACAGAACCATCCAAGTCTGAATGATTACATATCAAAAAAACTGAACTGGCCATTTTGTCTCAGTAAATGCATGGTCAAAGTGGTTGCTAGGACTGGATGGCTTTCTAATTTAACTACTCAGGTCAAAGAAGTTGCTTCTGAATGTCATGGTATTATCTGTGGAGAAATGCTAGCTAACTGAAAAATGTTACCTGAACTTAACATTTTGCAGAATGTGATTAAAATTATCAACCACATTAAAGTACACACCCTTAACTTACATTTGTTCATGCAGCTGTAAGGAGATGGACACAGAGCACAAGTTTTATACCCAGAAGTGAGATGGCTTTCTAAAAGTAGATCACTGGCTAGAATTTCTGAGTCATGAGAGTTGCTTCATTATATATTACAATGTGATAACAATAACAAGATTAAAAATGGACATGGTCACAGAAGAAATTGGAAATTTTCATATGTTGAAGTTGGTAAAATGTAAGAAAATTGAAATGTGCCATTGAGTCCAAAGGTCTCAAAAAAAGACACCAAAAATAAAAATCCACAAAGGCAAGGGGAAAAAAAAAAGATGGGATAAATGTGTTAAAGAGACTGAGAGAGTATTTTGAGGGGAATTAATGGTAATGTCTTTTACTGTAATAAAACTTTTAAAAACCATTCACTGAATGTTTCAATCACATCTCATGTATTTAATTATTTTTGGTCACTTCCAGTAGAATACAAGTCCCATGAGAGAAAGAATTTTTGTCAGTTTGGTCACTACCATATTCCTAGGGCTTAGAACAGTTTCTGGTATAAAAACATAATAAAACCTAATGAATAAATAAGTATAAACCAAACAAAAAGTAATACAATTTTAAGAAAAATTGTTTATTTTGAAATAACTTTAGATTGCCTTACAGAGGATGGAAAAACAGTACAGAGTTGGGAGTTCCCGTATACCTCTAGTTTCAGTTTCCCTAAAAGTGACATGTAATCATCAAAATATGTGTTACATTTAACATCAGAAAAAAAAATGAAAAATTATGGGGCTAATTTTTTCAATTTTTCTGTGGGTTTAAATTTTTTCAATAAAAACTTGGAGAAATAGGGGAATCAAAGTATCAAATGCACAAAATTAGAAGCAACCAATAAGAAAACCAGCTTCATATGGTACCTTTGAGTTATTTTCCTTACAAAGGAAATGTCTCAAATATCCAACAACAGTAGAATGGATACACAAACTGCAGATACTCATAGATACTCATACTATAAATCACTGGAAATAAAATGATTGGTTACATACAACTTGGGCGAAAGTTACAATGTTGAACAAAAATAAGAGAAAACAGAATATGATCTCATTTCCATGAAGCACAAAACTAGATGCACATGAATTCAACATTTAGTGACACATAAGAAAACATAGGGAAATGATCACACTAAAGTCAGGATAGTGGTCACCTATAGAGTGGAAGAGGAATATGCTTGATGAAGGACATGGGAATTTCTGGGGTACTGCTATTTCTTGACCCTGCTGTAGCTTTGACTATGTTGGCCATATAATTATTCTTAAACTGTACATTTATAATGTACTTTTATGTATGCATCATGGTAAAAAATTTTAAAAACAAATACTAAATTGACACATTCTTTTAAAATTTAGTAGTGAGGTTGAGAGGGACCAAAAAAAATTGTACCACCTAGAAATTTGTTGGTACCTTGTGGGAAAGTACCTTAAAGAACTTTCAAACTTAAATATTGTATGTCTTATACAAAAAGGCAATTGTTCCAAATTTGCTGATGTCTTCTATAGAAACACATGGATGTCAGCAGTATGCTACATAGGTATGTGGTAGATATTAAAAACCAAAAAATCTCAACAATTGGGAGGGTGAAGCAGAATTTGCCATGAATTTGAGGCCAGCCTGGTCTACACAAGTGGGTTCAAGGCTAGCTGCAATACATAGTGAGACCCTGTTTCAAAACAAACAAGCCAAGCGTGGTGGTGCATACCTGCAATCCCAGCACTCAGGAGGCTGAGGCAGGAGGTTCCTTGCAAGTTTGAGACCAGCCTGGGCTACAAAGTGAGTTCAAGGCCAGCCTGAACTGCATAGTGAGACCCTGACTCAAACAGACAAAAAACAAACACACAAACAAAAAAAACCAAAACAAAAATTCACAAAACAATCTCCATTATTGGCTAGGCGTGTGGCACAGTGATAAAGAGTACTTGCATAGCATGTGCAAGGCTCTGGGTTCAATTCCCTGTGCTGCAAAAACAGTAATAGGCAGACCACGTGGAGCCAGGAAGGGAAAAGCCAGATAGCAACTCCCAAGAATTGGCCATGCTGGGAGGAGCCAATCAACAAGCCAACTAGCCAGTCTTTCTGGTAAGCCGTGCAGACCATGCGGGGCCCAGGAAGAGAAAGAAAAGTCAGATAGTGACTCCCGAGAATTGGCCATGCTGGGACTGGGAGGAGCCAATCAAGGATCCAACTAGCCAGCCTTTCTGGTGGCTGTACAGGCCATGCGGGACCCAGGAAGGTAAAGTCAGTGCTTCCTGTAAGCCTGCCAGTGCGCAGGCCGAGATTCACCAAACCCCCCCACCCCGTAAGCCACCAGCCGGTTTGGACGTCAGCCTGAGTTGATAGCAACGGAGGTACAAAAACCAACTGAAGATTTGTAGAATTTACAGGCCTGTGGCTGACAGTCTGGGCATCTATAGAGAGGATAACAGTATGTAAATGTGGCAAATATGGGGGATATTTTCTAGCTTGTTTTTTAAGTCTAATATTATTCTCACTGTTTTTTTTTTCTTTACTCAATATTCTGTTTTGATTGGTTATATTGTTTTGTTTTGATCTGATTTTACTATATCTGATGGAATGGACAACTTCTGTGAAGATAACAAGATATATTATGGTAGCCATTGTTTTCCTATTATCCTGCTTTGATGTTCTGTACCAATTTCACTGCTCTGTTTTGATTGGATTTATTGTTTTGTTTTGTTGGGTTTTATTATCTTTAAAATAAAAAAAAATAGCAGCAGCAGTAGCAAAACAAACAAACAAACATACACACACCAAGCATAAGAAATTAATGACCTGAAAGTGCAGTTTTCAAAATTAAAAAAACAAAGACAGGAAGTGAGCCAGGTATGATGACACATGTCTGTAATATCAGCCCTTGGGATGCTGAGGAAGACTGTTGTGGGGTTCAAGGCCAGCCTGGGCTGCAAAGTGAATTCAACTCAGCCTGAGACCCTGTCTCAAAAAAGTAAAAAATACATAAATAAATAAATAAAATAAAAATTTTAAAAGTTACCATGATTTTATTGTTGAAAATGTCTTTCATCAATAAAAGTTCATTTCTATGATTTCAAAGACATAGATTCAAAATTTTATAAATTTAAAAACTTTCAAATGATAAATTTCAATGGTCTTTGACTCTGTTTTCTTTTTTTCTTTTTTGGTCTGAGACAGGCTCTTGCTATGTAGTTCAGGCTAGCTTTAGACTCACTATATAGCCCAAGCTGGCCTTGTACTCACATCGATCCTCTTGCCTCAGCCTTCTGAGTGCTGGGATTACAGGTGTGCACCACCACACTTGGCACCTGTTCTTTAACATAATAAAAAAATTTGAAAGAATAAAGTACTAAAGCAAATGATACTACTAGTGGCATTTATATGTAATGAAATAATTAACACTATTTTAATGAAAAGTGTTTGGAAGTATATGAAATGTTTAAAAATCAGTGATTCAAATAATGAACATTTTTCAAACATGAAACTTTACAAACATTATAAAGAGTCAAATGAAACATTAATTTAGAAATACACTAACAGTTGAAATTCTGAGGTCTCTGATACAACTGTATCCAATGCTTTTTCCCCCTTTGTATCCTTCGGCTCACTGTGCCTTTTACACTCAAGCAATGGGTCCAGAAAGGCTTTGGAACCTTCCAGATGCGTTAGAGCCCTTCCCTGGAGCTTTCAGACCAGGGAGGCAGCTCCTCCACTATGTCTAGAAGGCACCAAGATGTAACGCTGGAAAGGGTGGTTTTATTCGCAAATCCTTCTCTTTCTCTAGCAGAAAGATTTGCCACTTTTTGAGGGTTTTCTCAAAATCAGTACTTCCTCTTTTGTTGTGTGTTGTGTTCCTGTGTATGTTTGGAGAGGAGGTGGTTTCTGGAATTGTGTAATAAAATAGAGCAGGGAATGAAAGGTAAAGTAGAAAAGTGGAAAAGTAAAAACTTGGGGAACTGGAGAGAGAATCAAGAAAGGTAAACAAACCTACTGGTTGTTTCTCTTAAACCAACAAAAATACAGTATTTTGAACTTTAAAAATTGTGTAGAATACCAGCATATACAAACTAGCAATCACTAAATGTAAAAACAAAACAAACAAACAAAAAACAGCACCAGGTAAATTTCAACAATATCATCCACATAATTATAATTGCTAGGTGTGACTAAATGAACTTTAAATCTGTCTCAATTACAGTGTGACAAAGTGTTGCAAGATTTTAAAAAGATACTTATTACTACTATAAAGTGAAAAAGTTATTGCATTGTTTTTTGGGTTTTTTTGTACTGGGAATCAAACTCAGGACCTTGTGCTTGCTAGGAAGGTGCTTATGCTGCTGAGCTATATCCCCAGCTATTGTATTGTTGATACAATTTCATTTTAGCAGGTTATTATTGCTTTCTTACAATTAAAAATTTCTATTATGTATGTCACACAGGGTACATAAAAATGTATATGTGCAAATGAGTATGTACACACATATGCAGTCCCATTTCTTTAGGTTGCTGTTATTTTTTAACTGATGAGAATTATATGATAAAAAAGGTTTGAAAAAAAGTAAATGTTAATAACACTTGGTTGAAGGTTATAGACTCCCTATTTTAGAGTTTTAAGCTGTTATAAGTAAACATCTTTACTTAAACATATGGACAAAGAACTTGACCTGAAAATTTATTTACTTAAGATATAGCACCTAAGAATTAATTTTCCTAGATTCTGCTAAGAATGGATTTCAAAGCTTTTTTCAATGTAACTTGTGCTTTCAAGTTTTGTTTTTCAGAAATTTTACATAAATTATCGTCTTAATTCTATTGTGCTAAAGATATTCTCTTGTTTTATGGCTATGAAGTAATCAGTAACACAAATATAAGGTTTTGGGTTTATTTATTTATTTATTTTGTGGTATCAGCACTGGAATAAGGATTCAAACATTATATAAACAGCAGGAACATTTCAACCAAGTAAAGGTGCTAGATGCATTGTAAGTAAATATCAACAAAATCATTAAGTTTTTCTGTAGATTAATACAAATAGCACCACAACTTCATCTCATCTTCTATTTAGAAAGAGTAATTCCAAATGAGACCTCATGAATGAAATACCACAACAGGAGATAAGGAATATAGGAAAGTTTCTCAAGAAGGCACAATTTTCCAGTAAGTTCCTCCTTTTATATACTTCGCAAGAATGTCAAAATAAATTACAAGTTGTCTCAATTTACTTATGTGTAATAATTAAGAAAAGCATTATTACTATTTTGAAATAAAGAGTTTTTTCAATTATAAAGGATACAATTATAAATAAAGGATAGGCTTCAGCCAGCAAAGCCATGCCAATTGTTACTCTCCCTCTTACACAAATCTACCAAAAGGATTTTTGGAAAAGATAGAATTTCCAGTTTCATAACCTCACTATATCCCATGGGAGGGGGCGGTTGGCAATAAGAGAACTAAAAGTCTAGCAATTTAACTAAAAGTTCCTTTTCAAAGAAACTAGAAAGACAACAAAAGTAGATTAAGAATACACTAAAGCATTATATATATATATATATATACACATATCTCTATATCTATCTATCTGTCTATCTATTTGATTCTTCAAGTGAACACTGAAATTTCTTTGTCATTTTTTTTTCTTTTTGACATAGAATCTCCCTGTGTTGTCCAGTCAAGTCTTAAGCACCTTGGCTCAAGCAATCTGCCTGCCTGAATCTTAGGAGTAGCTGGGACAGGTGCCTATCACCAAACTTGATCTACTTTTGTCATCTTAATC
The DNA here is from genome assembly GCA_004365215.1 of Cuniculus paca. Taxonomy (NCBI): domain Eukaryota; kingdom Metazoa; phylum Chordata; class Mammalia; order Rodentia; family Cuniculidae; genus Cuniculus; species Cuniculus paca. The sequence continues at coordinate 6,536 of RJWT010030182.1, read as the reverse complement.
TATCATCTAGAAATTGAAAACACAAAAACCAAAACACATCTTCTCTTTAAACAGATCACCAATGAAAAGGTACCTCTCATTTCCCATCATTTAATGCTATGGCTTAAGTATGTCTCCTTCAAAATTCAGGTATTGTCATTGTGATGGTATTAAGAGGTGGGGTCAGTAAGGTGATAAGGCCATGAGGGCATCTCCTTCATTAACAGCATTAAGGCCTTTAAAACAGGTTTTACACAGCATGGTTTCTTGCTCTTCAGTTTTTCTACCATGTGAAGACACAGCAAGACAGCCTTCACCAGACCAAAAGCTAGTGCCATGATCTTGGAGTTCCTAGCCTCCAGATCTGTGACAAAGTAAATTTTTTCTCTTTATCAGTTACCTAGTTTCAGGTGTCATGTTATAGATAGCAGCACAAAACAGACTAAAATACTTAAGAGAGGATTCTATCAAGCCTTAGGAATCTTTATCATGACTCGCAAAAAAGGCAAACAAACTAAGAAAATTTCTGCTTTATCACTGGAAAGATACTAGCAACATATGGTCTACATAAACTAGCTATTCAGATGATGATGGCTGTATTTTCAATGGCAAATATAGTACCCTGACCAGAATCCACTGCTAGTTGCATGGCACGTTGCAGTATTCAGCAGACCAGTCCCAGAATAACAGAACAGTCTGGTTAAGGCAAGAGTCCAAGATGAAATACGCCCTGCCAACTGGCTCCTATCAACTTTCACACAGGAAAGTTTTACAAGCAAAACACAAGATATATTTTAGGAAAAAAGAAAATAAGCAGTGCTAGAAAAGGTATACTGAAATAGGAACTTTCACATATGGCTGGTAGGAGTGTGTATGTAGTATGATCAAAAAATACAGTGAATGTTAAGTATTTTTAAAAGAATTTATTACAATAAAAGATACATTGCGATCCATCTCCCTCAAAGTATTCCCCCTTAGTTCAAGCATGTATTCCACAGTTCTTGCTGCTTTCAAATGCAGTTCTCAAAGTCCCCTTCCACGATTGTCTTTATGTTGTTGTGGTTGACTCAATGTCCTGAATTAATTAAAAACATTTACCTTTCATGGTTTTTTGGACTTTAGTGAAGAGCCAGAATTTGCATGATGCCAGAACCGGTGAATAAAGTAGATGAAGACACACCATAATGTTTTTATAAGCCTGCCTTTCCACTGGAAGGCATGTAGTGGCAGCATTCATCCTATGTTTGATGACACTTTGTAAAGTCACTTACAAAAGAGGGCTTTCAGATTGCTTTAAAAAATGATGAGAGCCAGGTGTGTAATCCCAGTATTTGGGAAGATAAGGCAGGAGGATCGCTGCAAGTTTGAGGCCAGCTTGGGCTACACAGTGCATTCAAGGGAGCCTAGACTACAAAGTGAGACCCTGTCTCAAAAAAAAAAATTTTTTTTTAAAGTGGCAAGAATTTTGAGAGGGATTAATGGAAGGTGTCTTGCATTGTAGTAAATATTTTTTAAAAATTATCATTTACCATATATTTTGATCACATCTCATAAACTGGTACAGTCTTTCTAGTTTAATTTGGCTCTAGGTATCACAAGCCTTAATAGGTTTTTATTCTTTAATAATTATACCTTGAGATTATCAAGAGATCACAATATAGTATAAAATTATGAAGAAAGTGCTAATCTAGAATTGTTTAAACTAATTAAAATTGCAAAACAGTTTAACATTCAAACATATCCTTAAATTATACACAGGTAAATAATACATATTTAAAATGATATTTAGGCTGGGCATGGTGGCTCACGCCTGTAATCCCAGCACTCGGGAGGCTGAGACAGGAGGATCATTGTGAGTTCCAGACCAGCCTGGGCTACAAAATGAGCTCAAGGCCATCCTGAACGGTATAGTGAAACCCTGTCTCAAAAGGACAAGGGCTGGGGATCTAGCTCAGTGGCCTAAGCACCTGCCTGGCAAGCACGAGGTCATGAGTTCAATCCCCAATGCTGCAAAAAAAAAAAAGATAATATTTAGAAAGAATACCTAATATAAACAAATGCCTGTAACAATATTTTTTGGCATTTCAATGATTCTTTAGGGCAATTTTTATTGCAAAACTTTTTAACTGCTCTTTGAAATCAGGTGCTTTCCCCTCATCTACTGCTCTTAGCCTCTGTCTATCCCTAGGGTTTATGGTACCTATGGTTTTAGATCAGTTTGTCAAAATCCTATAGGTTTGCTTGAGGGCATGAAGTTTAGGAAGGGGTCAGTAATTATTTTACTATTTTACTGTTCAAAGAGCTATTGTGATCAGAACCTTTTTATTATAAGCAATTGTAGGTGTGGAGTGAAATTAAGATGTGCAAATCTTACTTTTTTAACTTCTCCAGAAACAATGCAAGAGGTATTCCTAGGGGTCATAGCAATAGTAAGTACCAGACCCTGTAATTGCTTACACTTGAGCCCCTGGAGTTCCACCTGGCAGAGGACTAATCAGGAGAGTTAGAGCGCAATGATGGGGGCAAGGGAGGGTCCAATGAACTGTTTTCACAGTTTTAGTTGAATACAGCCAGGCCTATGTGACTATGTATTATTTGTAGCAACGTTCCCACCAAAATAGCAAAGTTGAGGGCATCTGCCCACAAAACTCAAAATATTTATTATTTGGTCCTTCATGGAAAAAATTAGCCAATCCCTGCTCTAGACCATTGAAGGTCCCTTAGGGACTTACAGTTGGTGAAGAAGCTTCTTCCTTCATTCCCCTATCAGGTGTTAGGGAGCATCTAAACAGGCTTTTCTTTTAGAAATGTTTATAATCAGATGTTCCAAGGCCTCATCACCTTAATTTCTTTCAAAATTTATCCCTTACATATTAAAACAAAAAGAATTGCCTCTTACATATGTCCTGAGACTTTGCAGAAGACTTGAGATTAGGGGAAGTGGACTAATTAATGTGGTGTAGAAAAATCTCAAGACAGCCCAACATTCAGGATGTGACATGAATACTGATGACAGCTTTTTGCCAGATTTATAGTGAGAATCAAGGGCAGAAAATCGAGCAGAGCAATTTAAACAACCTGAATTGTGGCTCAAAAGGAACCACTTGAAAGTTGGGGTCAAAGGAGGGATGGTTATTGAAAAGGTAATAAATGAAGTACTTCTGTACAGGGCAAGAAGAAAGATGCCTTGAGGGCATCCCAGAAATCAGCAACTCTGCTCACCACAGGCAAAAGCGCAAACCTTCCATCTGAGAAAAAAATCTCTGGATCCCTTGATTGAGAAGGGCTGCCTAGGGAACTGGTTCCCCAGAATTAGTTTTACTGTGCTCAGCCGTCCAGGAACTCACAGCCCACTGCAGCCTTGCTTCAAGTGGGCCTGACTACTGATTCCAGTGGCAGGAGACCTTGGTGCCATCCAGGGACAGCGGTTTTACTGGCATACAGAATATAAAAGATGTGTGGTCAAAAAGGCATCCATCCTAATTTCAAAAGAAGGCCTGGGAGGCCAGGTAAGGAGCTCCTGCAAAGGCAGTGTGTTAAGCTATGGTAATGAAGTCAAAGGTGTTTTGAAGATGCCGAGAATGTGGACCATCTCCCCAGGAACTGCAGGCACAAGTTAGCTAACCCAAGGGTGCAGGCACAAGCAAGCTAGTCCAAGGGTGCAACCATCAAGGTCACTGGGATGGGGTCATCTAAGATGTCTGGAATTCACACCTCAGCACCATGTACCCTGCATGCCAGACAACGGAACTACAGGACTTAATGTTTGCCCTACTAGGTTTTGGCCTTACTTTGGTCTCTTTACTAGCTCTCTATTCCTCCCTTTGGAATAAGAATGATTACCCTATGCCATTGAACCTTGGCATTACATAACTTGCTTTTAATTTATTTTTATTATAGAGAGTCACAGCTAAAGTTTGCCTTGAGTTTCAGAAAAGAATTTGACTTGGAGTTTAAAAAATGCTAGAACTGCTGAGACTGTGGGTAAGGAAGCATTTTTAAGTTGCATGCAAGATAGTCATACCATGTTAGGCAGAATTTATTAACTAACAATAATTATTTGACAAGAGGTGGGATTTAACAGTTAAACCTAATTGTCAGCTCGGTTGGTTGGGCGTCAACTATGGGAATAGTACATGTCTGAGTGTGTCTGACTGGATAATAAAGGCATGATGTTGGTTACTATAGATGGTCCCTCACCCCTTCCTCTTGGGCATTATTATTATAATTTTTTTTTTTTTTTGGTACCAGGGATTGAACTCACAACTTTGTGCTTGCCAGGAAGGTGCTTATGTTGCTGAGCTAAATCCCCAGCCCACTTGGGTGTTTCTTATGGCTTGGACCTAGATGTCCTCCAAAAGCCTCATTCCCTCATAGGTGGGGCTTTTCAGGTCTGGCTGGATCTAGGCCATGTGATACTGGGATTAAGGGTGTGTAGCACTGAATTAGTCTACTGTGTGGGATTTGCGTAGTTCTGGCTAAATGGATTTACTGAAGATAGATTTACCCTGGGTGTGACTGGTACCACCCAAAAAGCTTGTAACCTGGAGTGAATAAAAAGGGAAGGGAGGCTTGCTTGGCTACTACTGCTTTGCTGCCTTCTGCTGGCTCTGCAATGGACTGTTTCTTTTATGTGATGCCCCTCTGCCACGCCATCCTGCTTTGGAGCCAGCCAACATGGACTGAAACCTCTAAAAACTGTAAGCTGAAGTAAACTTTTACTCCTTAAAGTTGTGAGTGTCAGGTATTTTGTCCCAGCAATAAGAAAAGTAACTAAAACAGATTTTGGTACCAGAAGTGGGGCCACTGCTGTGATGTTACTTGCCATGTGGTTTAGAAGCCTTTGGAACTGGCTTGTGGAAACAGTTTGGGAAGGCTTGGAGATTCCAGCCAAAGAAGTAGCACTGGAATGCTGCAAGCTAAACTTGATGGGAGATTCTGGTCAGAGCTCAGAAGACCAGAATGCTGATAGAAATGTTACTGGTAAAGACCAGGCTCAGGAGGTTCCAGTTAGGAACAAGGACTGCATTGACAGTTGAACTCCCTATCATGTGTTTTATGCTTTGGTAGCAAATTTGTCTGCATTTTGCTCTTGTCCAGAGAGTTTGCCTGAGACTAAGATTAAGATTAATTAATTTGGAGGATGAAATTTGAAAGTGGTCAAGTTGAGGCTGTGGCATGGCTACAGTTGGGGGCTTTTAGCTAGACCTATGTTGAGAATCAAGAGCAAAGGACCCAACCGAATGATTTAAAAAGTTTAGAATCTCTGGAGGTTCCTCAAAAAGCTGGGATTGGAAGTCCCACTTGACCCAGCTATTCCACTTCTGGGCATATTCCCAGAAGAATTGAAAACATCATACCACAGTGATATATGTGCACCCATGTTTATAGCAGCACAATTTGTAATAGCCAAATCTTGGAAACAACCCAAATGCCCATCAACTGAGAAATGGATAAAAAAGATGTATTATTTTAATACAATGGAGTACTACTCAGCTATAAAGAAGGATCACATTGAGGCTTTTATAGGTAAATGGATGCAACTTGAGACCATACTCATAAGTGAAATAAATAAAACCCACCTGTGCAAACACACTGTCTCCCTAGTGTAAGAAACTGAAAGAGTAAATAAGATACAAAACCTTCAATAAATATTGTGAAAGGGTAAGAAACTGCTCAAAAGGGAAAAAATAATTCAGATAGGGAAAAGGAGAAAAGAAAGAAGGGTAAAAAAAGAGATAAATTTGTATATATATATATATATATATATATATATATACTTAAGATGGCTAAGATGATTGTACTACTAATTCTATTAGTTCTTGGAACAAAACAGTTAACATTCATAGGATAGGCTTCACATGCCTAGAACTACTTGTAAAGAGTTTACAAGAACTGATTATGTGTGATGGCATGAACAGCTATTTTGAAGAAAACAAGACATTATGGTTGCCACTGCTGATTTTTTTTTCCATTGCTGATTTCTTAGCAACATGTCTTGAAGTCCAATAATGTTTTTATTCTTTGGTTTGATTGGTGTTAGCCTGTTTGTTATTATTTGATTGCAATATGTGAGATGGTATGGACAGCTATTTGGAAGAAAACAAGAGACATGGTAGCCATTGTTAATTTCCTATTGTCTGGTTTTGAAGGCCTGTAATGTTTCATTCTTTTGTTTTGATTGGTTTTATACTTTTTTTGTTTTGTTTGAATTTATTGTGTGTGAAGGTATGAACAACTATTTTGAAGAAAACAAGAGATACTACAATAGCCACTGTTGATTTCCTGTTGTCTTGTTTTGAAGTCCTGTATTGATTGCATTGTTCTGTTCTGATCTGCTTTGTTGTTTTATCTTGTTGTATTCTCTTTAAAAAAAAAAAGTTTAGAATCTGACCAGAAAAGAAACTTCAGAAAGTTATGACCTGCAAAGATAGAGCAAAGAAGAACTTGATTGCTGAAAAGGAACAAAACAATAGAAAAGATGACCTGCGGACATCATAAGAACCTCAAAACTGCAAAGATGAAAGACTAATTTGAGAACAGCTCCAGAGCACCAT
>RJWT010030181.1:0-14718 GCA_004365215.1 Cuniculus paca | reverse complement strand
ATATGTGATGGCCCCAGATTCTCCACAGCAGCCGCAAACTCTCTTTGTGTTTAATGTCTCTCACACCCCCGCCTCTGAGAGCAGCCTTGAAATCATGGATTGTCCCATTATTCTGAGGTCTCATTGTTCCTGGCCCAGGAAGACACCCCAGGAAAACGGTAGACTTTGGAAAAGTCAAAGTCATGAGTGGTCAGAGGTGGAAGAACCCCCCACCACACACCAGACAAAGCTCGCTGTTGTCTAGGGCAGGATCAAGTGTGCTTCGTGGGCTGTCCTTGGCAGTGAAAATGGGCCGTGTAAATAATACATTGAAATAATAGAGGCTGCTGCAATCTGCCAGAAGCTTTGCAAAGGCAGAGATGACAACATTGGAGGAGAACTGTGTGCCGTGCCAAGGGCACCTAGAGAACTCAAGAAAGGAGGGGACACTGGGGCTAGGTGTTTCATTTCTAGATTTCCAACCAGCCAGGATGTCGTCTTCTATCTGTGGGCAAAACATGCTGGCCTTTGACAAAGGACCAACATGCTCAGGGTTTCAGATCTTGGGCAGGAAAACGAAAGAATAAAAAGCAGTCCAATCGATGAGAGAGAGTTTCCTGAGAGTATCTAGGTGGCAGGGACGCGGGTGAGCCTGGGAGCCCAGCTCATTTGCTGAACGGCTGGGAAACAGAGGCCCGGGGATGGGACACTTGCTCCAGGATTACTGTGGGAAGATGGGGGCTGGGGTTTGGGCCCCTGGCTTGTAAACTCAAGTATTTCATCTTGTTTTACCTCTGTGCCTTCTCAAGTTCCAGATCTCGGCTGAGCTTTCTCAAGCAAGATAAAAGGAATCTGAATTTAAGACAGATTGGAGCGGGGTAGCAAAATGTGGAGCCTTGGAGAGAAGGACTCACTCAGAGATGTCCCAGTGCGGAGTTTGAATGTACTCCCAAGGACCATGTGTTAAAGGTTATTCTCCAGCCTGGCGCTTTAGGAGGTAGTGGATCTGTTGTAGGTGGGGCTTTGTGTTGTCAGCTTTCTGTTGCTGTAACAAAATACCTGAGATCAACAACTTAAAGGAGGAAAAGTTTATCTTGCCTCGCAGTTTTCATCCATTGTTTAAGCCTGTGGCGAGGAGGAGGAACATCATGGCAGGGAGCACAACACTGGGCAAAGCTGCTCACCTCACAGAGACCAGGAGGCAAAGAATAAAAGATAGGAGGGGTCAGGGTCCCCATATCCCCTCCAAGGGCATACCTCCAGTGACCTCACTTCCTCTCACTGGGCCTCTGGTGACCTCACTTTCTCTCACTGGGCTCCCAATAGTCTCACATCTTCTCACAGGGTCCCCAGTGGCCTCATGTCCTCTCACAGGCCTTCTCCACCAGGTACCATGACGTACTGTGACATCATGGCCCAATGGGCCCAAGCAACCATGGATGGAGACCTCTGAAACTGTGAACTCAAATAAACCTTTCTTCCTTTTCAATTGATTAAGAATTTTCTTATCGTAGTGGAAAGCTGATTAACAAAAGGGCATACAAATGGAAAAAGACCAAATCCCTGATATAAGAGAGTGATACATTCCAACAAGTGGTCATACCTTTTGGTCCCTGTGCAGGGCAGTCTTATCCGGGTCACTATGCAGCTGGCATTTCTATCTGTCTTACACTAGTGTTCAGTGTTATTTGGCCCTCAGCAAATGTTTGCTGGTTGAATGAGAGGAAAAAAACTGCGTGCATAAGTCATTTTCTCTACAGGTTTTCATTTTCTTCTCCAACAAACGTGATTTGACATTTCCTCTCTATAAGAAAGGTCCTGTGCCTGGGACCCACCATTTTAGAAATTGAAATATTTATTCTCTTTCTTGCTAAACGTATTTATTGTTTTGGGGTGTGTTTTCATTCTTAATTCTGAGATTTTCTGTGTAGATAATTGTACTTCATATTTCTCACATGTAGAATTTGCCTCATGGTGGTCTCTATCAGGGACCTCGAATGACAGTAGCTTAACTGACCCATGTAGAAGTTTATTCCCAATTATCTCTGCTCTGCACGGCCTTGGTGCCTACCTCTGTGGATCTGAGCTCTCCTGCTTCATCTGCATCCCAGTAGGGACAGTGGGGAGAGGGCAGGTTCCAGGAATTCTGCTGAAATTTAACTGTAAAGAGTGCTGGGAGGCAAGGTCTTCCTTCTGAATGTCTGTTGTTTCCAGCCTTTCCTGTAAGCTGGGGGCTGTAGTCTCTGCTAGAACAAGTAATGCTCCACAAATGCTTCATTTATCTTTTTTTAAAATCCAGTCTGGCTTAGAATTGACATTATTAAGGTCTGGGCCAGGCTGACATTTACTCACACTGTGGTTGCCACTCCCACACACAGGCCACCGCTGTCTAGGGCAACGTGGGCTCTGGTGTTCCTCCCTCTGCTGCTCGGGGACAAAGGCCATTTCTTCATTTTCCAAGGGTCGCTGTGGCTTGAGGAGGGGACAGAACATACCTCCTGACCCAGGGCTCGGCCCCAGGGACTTGTGCCTCTACCATGAAAGTCACTGCAGATTCATGAGCTCCTGCCCATCCTCCCTTGCCCAGGGCCCTTTGTTCCAGGGCACTGCATGGCCCTGTGGCCTGATTCTCCCTCCAGGTCCCAGGGCTCCCTGACATAATCTCAGAGAGTCTTGGGTATAAATATTTGGGCAATGGCAGCTCGAGTCAGATTTGATATACATTTTATAATTCATACTAATAGTAACCTTAAAAATATACCTACATTTAAAATGGCCTTTAAGAAAAATACCCAGGAGAATCTCAGGTAATCTGACTGACTGACGGACGACCTTTGTCCTTTTTCCTGTTAGCTGAAGCCACCAGGAAGCTTGAGGCACGAAAGCCTTGGGACACAGTCCCTGAGCACATGCAGGCGCCCTGGAGGGCCAGCGAAGGTCACAGGGCTGGCACTTCCATTGTGCTCAGTTGGCACCAGGGACCACTCTGAGGGCTTCTCCTGGGCTTCTCCTGATTTCAGTTTCACAGGGCTGAGGGCAAAGGGTATGTGAATGGAGGTGAGGAGTCAGAGGCCTTCTGGGTGACTCCTAACTGACAGGACAGGACAGGATGGAAAAGGATAATTCAGGATGAGGGAGGGCTTCCAGGGTTGGGGGGTGGGGTGAGTTTCAAGGCTGGCACTGCAGGACAGAGTGGCTTGAAAAGGACGCAGTGACATAAAATGTCTAGGGAGGAGCAAACACCACTCTCTGGATCCAAGGGAGCAATTTATCTCAGGAACCAACAATGGTAGGTAGTGCTGTGAGCCGGGAGGAAGGGAAAGCGAAGGTAGGAGGGGGAAACGTGTTCAGACAGGACTGGGACAAGAGCAGTCCCTGCCTTTCCGGCCTGCTGCAGCCAGCTAGCTGCCTTTAATCACTACCTTGAGAATACCCAAAGAAAGAGTCCTCAGGGCTATGAACACCAAGGCGACTACCACCATTAAACTCCCTGTGTATGCGGCAGGCGCATTTATGTCCACTGCCTTTTACAAGGTAGAGTCTTGTCTCTTTTTTTTAATAGATGAGAAAATTGAGGCTCAGAGTAATTTTCTCAAGGTCACTCAGTTCATAGGTAAGTACAGGACAGCGCAGAAGACTGGAACAGATCATATGCATCACCAGTCACTGTGGGAGCAGGCTGAGCAGAGCAACAGTAAGAATACCCAAGATAGCTCTAGGAGGAAAGCAGGTGTACTTGGCACTTCGTTCGACAGGCACAGTGAATTACCACCGGCAGAGGGAAGGGCAAGAGCATTGGTGGCAAGGGGAAGCATGTAGGCAAACGACGGAAGCAGGGACAAGCACAACACGGAGCCCACAGCAGGGAAAACAATCCTGAAAGGGGCAAGAGGTTAAGCTGGGGAGGGGCTTTGCCATTAAATGTATGGGGTGAGACTTTGGACTGGCTTCAGTAGGACTTACCCATCGGCACAAGTTCTTGAACCAAAAAGTGACAGGATGAAAACAATGATTCAAGAAGATTAAAATCCGAAGCACTTAGTTTCCCACCGTGGGCAGGGCCATGGGGATGCACAGAACAGGGCCGTTCAAATCAACTCTAAATAGCAAGCAGCTCCGTAAACATGCTCACTGCCTAAGGGTTTCCTTTAGCACAGCGTATACAGCGACACTTCAGTTGTTGAATGGCTCCAAGCTCGAACTTTCCACTACTCGAACAGCAAAGTTTGAAAAAAAAAAATTGGCTCCATGTTTGTAGCTTTGCTTGATAATCAACTGAAAATCCGACTTGAAAAAACCTGTATGGGCACAGAATGGGTCACGTGTCGCATCTCACTGTGGACCCAAGGGGCTGACACTTCAGTCTAAGTGTCGTTCTCATCCCGACAACATATGATGCTTGTATTAGTGCATTAAAACATTCGTCACTGTGCTCTTTATTGCTGTTTATTTGCATAAAATACCGTGACTGTGGCTGCAAAGAAAGGCAGTGATGCCAGCGGTAAAGCTAAGAGGAAAATTGTGAGAACCCCTGTACCGTTAATGAAAGAAATCACTGTGAGCTTTGTTTAAGTCCTGAAAAAATGATTTTATAAGTGTAGTTTTTAGGTCTCAGGACCTAATTATTTGATCTTCCATTATTTCATATGGGAAAAATATGTTCACTTCTCAAACTTTACAGTGCTTGAACAGAAATTTGCAATGAGTTGAGTTTGACAGCTGAGGTATCCTTGCATATGAATACAAAGAACTGGCCTTTGAAATGTAGCTGACACATAAACTAGGTGGGTTTCCCCCTTTTCTGGGTTTAACTGATGGTTGTATTACTTATCTAGAAAAACTGAGGCCCACAAACAAAACCCGTGAGCGTGTGTGTGAGTGTGTGTCCACACAGCGTGGGAGAGGATTCCGTGGTTCGGCAATGTTGATGGTATAGTTCCTGCCCAGCGTGAACCCTCAGCAGGTGCCCAGAAGGAGGGCTGGGGCTGAGGACCTGCAGCATGGGGTCTCTAGAATGCATGCAGATGCCAGGCTCTGTGTAGACCTATACTGGGTGATCTCTTCCACCAAGATGTGGCAAAGGCCTAGAGACTGGCTTTGATTTCTTTTTTCAAAATCATCAAATCAAGCTTAAACACACATAAATAAGCTTCTTCTATGGCTTTGAATGAGAAGTAGGAGGAAGGTGGAAACAGTCACTGAGATGAGAAGGGTCGGTGACCCGTGTGCATGGTGGCATCAAGTCCTAGGTGCCCATGATGACCAGTGGGACGACATGGCACTCGAATGGGAGAAAGGACAAAAGGTGACCAGCTGCTGCTTGGTTCAAGTGTGGTCACTGATAGCCCTCTGTAGTTGTCACGTGAAGAATCACATTTGCCTTCTTCTTCCCAGGTGGTCACCATTCTTCCTTGACTCCTCTGTTCCTTCGCCTCATCCTGGAAAATATCCCTTTGGTTTCTGGACAGTAATAAACACTATAGGCAATGAAAAATGAAAACTTCCATTGTTCAGTTAAATTCACTCAATTCTACTGGTATAATGAGTTGACACAAGCGACAGTGGACACACACTCATACCAGGCTGCAGCGGTTACTTAGCAACAAACTAGAAGCTGTATTAAGTAGGTCATGTTTGTGTCCAGGTGTGTGCGCAGGGCCGGAGCCACCCTTGCATGTGGATGGATGTTTTGGGCAGGCAACCAACTCTTCTCCAGAACTGACTGCAATGTAGTTGTCTAACAAAGAGTCTGAAAGGGTGCAGTATTTCTGAAATTGTTCTGTGAGTCCAGAGCTAATTTTAAGGGCCACGGATCTCATCTGCACATGCCTGCCATTATGATGTGCCGTGCTTACAGCAGAGTAGCTTAGCATAGCCATTCTGAAGATCAGCCTTGGTTTCTAACTCCATCAGTCCTTCCTATTTTCTGTTGTTTGAGTGATCCTAGGGAACATACGTTATTTCTATTTTGCTTCCTGCAGGAGGGGTTCCGAGAGGAGAAGACACGTGTCCAGGGTCACATCAACTGCACAGCATTTGAGAGGGAGGGAGAACAAAGGACCATGAACTGCTGTCTGGCTCAGTTGTGGCCATTTTTAGGCCTCTGTGGATTGTCAGGTGAAGAATTCTCACAGCATTTCCAGTCTTCCTCAACCTCTCATTGGCTCTGGATCAGCCCAACCTGTCATGTCCACGGGGCTTATAGGAGGTTTCTGGTTGAGACCCGCACACTGATAGAGTGAATTTTCAAAGATGGAAACCAAAGTGTCCTAGATGCTGATGATGTGTGTCTCCACTGTGCTGAAGCCCAGCATCCAATGGCTATTGTCCTGCTGGGCATGTGGGAGGAAGTAGAGTCAGCTTGTACACTGTCTACACTGCCTGCTGCACCTCTGGTGCCCTATCAGTATGTTCAGAATGAAAGAATGAACAACTCTAATGCCATGCATAGCTGAGTCTTGGGCTTTGCCTGCTGAGCAAGGATGTAATGGCTTTCGTTACCCGATACTCAGGAGTTTATTTTTCTGTAAATGATACTACTTTTGCCCGTTGCTAGAGAATTATAAGTTCTCATTGTTTAAATGATTCTTTCAGTAATTATTGTGGTGACACAGGGAGAGGAACGGAGCTGCCCCCTCTTCTGAACCAGTGAGCCAGGGTGAGTCAGGGATATGTGGCAGTGGGCACTGAGTCTCTGGTTGCCAAGACACACGTCATGACAGCACAAAGCTTTCAGGATCGTGGCGTGGCCTTGCTGGCAAAGTGTGTAGAAGCATTCAGATCTCAGCTCAGTTCGTTCCATCCTGAATGCAAGATGTTGTAACGCAGCTCGACTTCTACGCTGCTTTCTGTGGCTGGGGACTCAGTATCTACCTAAGAGCTGGGTACTTAACTGCAGATGAGCAGAGCCAGGCCTCACCTCCCCATCCTGGCCACACTACCGGGCACAGCCTGTCCCCCTGACCCTCCCACCCTCCCTCCCTCCGTCCCTCTTTCTTTTTCTCCTTCTCTTAATAAATACCCATCAATTTCTTGCCAAGTCCCAGACACACTGGGAGATGTAAAAATGACTGACTCACACTTCGTGGTGACGAAGCCCCCCTCACAGGACACAGTGCCTTTTTTCCTGTGGTAGCTTTTATTAAATATGTACTAGTGAAAGAGGGGCCTTCGCTACTCTGCACTGCCAACAACTCCAAATTGCATGTCAGATGCGTGTGTCTTCAAAAATCTTTATACTACTCTATCTCGTATCTTGGATGTCTTCTCTCTCTTTTGCCTCAAAAGAGGAGACCTCTATCCCTGCCTCCCAGTGAGCACCTGGTGGCCAAAGACTTAGGGAGCCATCTCCCAGGATGGGGGGCACCCACCTCACTCTTACTTCCTACCGCCATCTGTCTATCTACAGGAAGTCATAGGACACACTCCTCCCTTCCAGCCTCAGTCCTGGCCCTTGCAAATAATTCCTGAGTAACCTCAATCAATTTGGGCTTTAATGCACATGATAATAGGTGGACTCACTAACAATTGTATGTCTTGTTTCTCCTCTTAGCTTATAAAAACTGAGCCAGGCAGGGACTGCCTTTTATTTGCCACTTTCTGTTCTCTCCTAGCTCCAGGCATGATGCTAGGTGAGTAGAGTAAAGCTTTATAAATATTTTTTCTAGATGGACAAAGGTCTTTGCATCAGATTTGAACACATGAGTTGTTTCCTTTATGCCACAGAGCTGAGATGCAGGACAGGAACTGACAACAACCTTTCAACTCTGCTTATTGAAGAACTTGCTGAATAGATCCAGGATAGAAAAAAACTCAGACAGGTGATAAATGTGTGTCACAGACAGCTGGAACCCTAACCAGGAGCAGTCAGACTGGAGGGAAGTGGGTAGCACTGCTTTTCTGCTCAGCTTTGAAATTCAAATTTCTAAACAAAACAAAACTCAGTGCTGACCTAACAGAAATACCACTTCAGAAGCCAGTGAATGAGACAAGTTTGCACTGGCTTGGAATAAATAATAATATAGGTTGAATATCCTTATCTAAAAGGTTTGAAACCAGAAATGTTTTGAATTTTGGATGTTTTAAAATTTTTGGAATATTTGCATATACACCATGAACTATTTTAGGGTTGGGGGAAAAGTTTAAATGCAAAATTCACTTATGTTTCATGTATACCTATGCATGTAGTTTGAACATAATTTTATATATTTTCAATTATTTTGTGTATAAAGTTTCATGGTACAGAATCTTTCACTTGTGCTGTGCTCAAAAAGTTTTGGATTGTGTAGTATTTAGAATTTCAAATTTTTGAATTAAGAATGCTCAACATATAATAATAATAATAATAATAATAATAGTAGTTGCAAACTATTAGAATAACTCTATGTTCCAGGAAGTGTCTTTAACACTAACTCATTGAATCTTCAGCAGTTGTAGAGTCAGTCAGTCCTTATTTCTTCTCACTTCCTTTGTAATAGCTGAGTTGCTTGCTCTCTTAGGGCCAGGACATTTTCCAAAGAATGAGATAAAGGACAAATAAACTCTTGGAGAGAGCCACTGCTTTCTCCATCTCACAATCCCAGGGTCTAGCACAGTTCTGCGCACCAGGACTGGATATGTAATTTGCAGGTGCATGTCTGTAATCTCAGCACTCTGGGAGATGGAGGCAGGAAGATCGCAAATTTGAGGCCAGCCTGGGTAACTTATTGAGGTGTTGCCTCCAAATAAATTGTTTAAAAAGGGCTTAGGGATGCAGCTCAGTGGCAGAGCACGGCACCAAGCATGTGGGTTCAATCCTCAGTACCACAAAAAAGAATAAAATTGAACAGTTTGTCCTTTCTTCTGTGATCTTTCAGTGTATATATTATGTTATTTAATGTTGCTCAAAAAAAGGCAAGTTGAAAATGTAAATTATTAAAATTTTGGCGTCTGTCTTTATGATGTGCGGTGCTAGTTTTAGATGCAAACATCAGCTCATTTAATCCGTATGTGGACTCACCTAGTCACAGAATTCCTATCGTGCGGCTGGTTTGTGCGTGCATGTCTCCTTCTTACCAGGCAGGGAAACACTGCAGAAACCAAGTGCCCTGGGCTTCTTTTCCTCGAAGACCAGAAACTCTACGGCTCTCTTTGCTTTTGCAGAGAAGGAGCAGAAAGGGGAGGGGGAGGGAGAGGAATGGAGTGCAGAGTGAGGAGGTGGGGAAGTTCCGGGAGCAAAGCTGCCCCATCTTCCCTTTCCTTTCCCTGCATTTTCCTGTGAGTGCAGCTGGAGCAGTAGGATGGGGTCTTAGGCCTCCAGTGTTTGACACCCTGCTGTGAGGGAGGAGTGTGGCCTCTGTGGACAGCTCACCTGGGCCTTGCTTTGAGCCTCTCTGAATACCCATGTGTCCTTGGTTGACCAGAATTCCGTGTTCATGGAGCATGGTGAAAGCATTATGCAAACGAGGTGACAAGGGTAGGAGGGCACACAGAGCACTAGGTCCTCTGTTCACAGCCACACCCCACTATCTCGCCAGACTGCACTTGCAAACCCAAGACCAAGGTTACCACTGTGGCCAGGTACGGTGGCGCACGTCTGTAATCCCAGCACTTGGGGGGCTGAGACAAGAGTATTGTTAGAAGTTTGAGACCAGCCTGGACTGCAAAGCAAGACCCTGTTTCAAAAAGACAAGAAACAAACAAACAAACAAAAAAGTTACCACTGTGGAGAGTCTCAAGAGGGCTGCAGCAGAAAACCCAGCTGTGGACACTTTGGGGTTGGGGATCCTGTTGAACTGCTCATGCTTCTGGTCTGTCCCGGTGCAGAGGCATTCTTCAACCAATATTTGACTAATTAATGAACAAAGGTTAATTCTTAAGCACAGGGCTCATTAACCAAAATTCAGCTTTCTATTAATGGTAAACGGAATCAAGACACTGATCCCTTGGATAAGTTTTTACAGTTTCTGTGCCAAGAATTTTAATTTGCTTTTCTTACATGAGGTTGATTAATTGGCTGTGATGCTGAATAGGCTTGAATTCTATCAGTCCCATTTTTGGTTAGGCAGTCCTCAAGAGAGAAGGAGATGGAAATTGATGAGGCATGAAAAATTCATGGTTGGGGGGAGGTGGGTCCCTGCAAGGGAAAGATGAATTCTTATGGCAGATAGAGTTCGATGTATTAATAACCACTCTGGTTCTGAAGGGCTCACATGAACAAATTTATTGAGGCAAAACTGCTTTAAAAGTTTGAGGGGGCTCATTGTTACCTACAAGCCTTGAGCTTTCCTAGGGGAGTCCTGTATTAATAGCAAAGTAACTAAATGCCATTTAAAAGAGCTGAAATGCAGTTTTCCCAAGGAGGAAGAAATCCAGTGACAGGTGCCTACGGGCCTAATTCCATTTGATCTTTCTCCTAAATGAAGCTCATTGTTATTTAAGAGATTCAAGAGAATGAGAGTTGCACTAGATTTATTCGCTCGACCAACATTTATCAAGTGCCTAATGTATACCAGGCACTGTTGGATGCTGGGACTCTGCAGCAAGATCCAGTAAGTGACAGCATGAGTTTTCGGTTTATCCTGAAATGAAAGCTGAAGGAATGGACAGGGTCTCCTGGCACCCTGTGAAATGACTGTTTGTATCCAGAGCCCTCGATGTTGAGGAAGTCATTTTACCCTACAGAGGTTGTTGTAGCTATGATTGCCATGGTAACAGATAAACCAGAGCTGGAACACGGGTGCGCACCACAGCTGTGAGCTGCCTCCTCCTCTGAGTGCCAGCCTGATTTGCTCAGTGTGAAGTGGAAACCATTTCCCTGCATGTGGAATTGGCTGGGGAAGAGCAGGCAGATGGGAAAGGGAGACAGATAGTAGAGCCACTACAGAATCACAAATGTAAGCTAAGAAGTATGGATTCATTGGACCCTCCTGATGTGCCGTGCTTGGGGTCTCATCCTGTTTGATCCTTGTGATAACCCTATGATTGGCTGTCCTTGTTCCCATTAGGCAAGGAAACTGAGGCTCATGTGGGCTGCAGATATTGTCCTGTCTGATCGCAAAGCCAGCGCTCTCAGTGCCAGATGGCTGTGGTTCTGCAACGCAGGTGCAGTGTATCTGGGAGTTCAGAGATGGGATGCCAATTCCCAGACTCAGCTCCAGACCTACTTGAAAGGATTTTGGAGAGCAGCTGGTCCAAGTGAGGCTCAGAAAGGGGAAATGACTTGTCCAAAATGAAACAAAACAAAATCAAAACAAAACAAGCCAACTGAGACCTTACCTACAATGTCATTAACTCGAGACAATTGGGACCAGTGGAGGGAGGCTTGTCTGTCTCCTTCCCTTGGACAGTACCCAGGTCAGCAGTTTCTGTCCCAGGTCTTCTATGGCAGGTTTGTGGACTTACAGGGAGTAGAGTGGTTTTTGCAGGGAATTAGAACATGAATATGCTGAGTCCAACTACTGAAAAGTTGTTTTCTCGTATATGACAACAAGGCTCCAATCAAAAAGAAAAGAAGAACTGGTGCTCCAATCAAAAAGAAAAGAAGAGAGCTTATTATATTTTCTTGCCAGTATTTCTGTCTGGAAGGCCAACCCACTTCCCAGCCCGGTCACCAGGGCAACAGTGATCACCCCCACCTTGACAGCCAAGTGCATATGCAATGCAGCTTCTCGCACCCACATCCAGGGCTTTGGGACCCAGACCTATAATCAGCCTCCCTCTGCCTCTGCAGGCAGCCAGCAGTGACAACCAGAGGCCCATCACCCCACCGGGCTCTACAGACACCCCCTCCCCAAGCTCACACACTGATTTGCTTCCCTCGCCCACTGCCTCCCAGGAGACAAACGTGCAATCTGTGGTACCATGCAAATGTGTGTTATCACCTCTGGAGGGAGGGATCTGCCCTGAGAGGAGCAAAGCCCAACACACACAGCCTACACATGAGAAAACACCCCCTCCTGGGAAGGGGAGTGGTGGCAGCCAACGCCCTCTTCCCTTGCGGAGACAGCTGAGGGGGCGGCTGGAGTGGAGGAAGAGTTTGCAAAGTGACTATCAGAGGGGAGGCTGGGCTGCCGCTAGGGAGGGGGCTGTGGTAGCTGGGTACCCACTCCCTGTTGCTAATGAAGCAGCTCTCAGAGGCTTGCAGAGCCCTTGGGCTCCCTGCAGAGGAGATCAGAGCCCCTTCTATGGCCACAGACACCTGGCATCAGCTTAGCAGGTAATGAGTGTGCCCTCTCCAAGGTAGGCTGCTAGGGACCCGATTCTCCACCAGGACTTGCAAGGACCAGCTCTGTGCAGCACCTCGGGCCCAGGGAGCCCGCCCCAGAGCTCACTTGCTCTGCTGCACTCATCTGAGCTTCTTCTTTGGCCAATGGAACTCAATGATGCCTCCGGCTCATCTTTGTCCTGACTGCTGTCCCAGATGCCCCAGCTGTTTCCCTCACCCAGCTCCCCCCAACATACACCTGTTTTGGATACATCCTAGGCCTGCTCATGTTCTCTGGCTCTCATTAACTCCCAGGGATCAGGGATTGGGGTTATTTATTTTTTTAGGCCTGGAAATTGAACCCAGGTCTTCATACTGAGGTACACCCCCAGATCTTTTTACGTTTTGAGACAAGATCTCCCTAAATTGTGCAGGCAGGCCTCAAGCTTTTGGATCCTCCTGCCTCAGCCTCAGAGTGGCTGGAATGACAGGCATACAGCTTTGCCCCAGGGATTAGGTCTGGATTACCCTTCCTTCTCAGTTCCTCGAAGCTCCAGGTCAGGCCCAGGCCAGCCCCAAAGGCCTTCTGACTGGACTGAAACTTGGTCCTGAGCACTGGGAATCAGTAATCCCAGCATGTGGAAGGTTGAGGCAGGAAGATCCTGAGTTCGAGGACAACATGGGGTATAGAGCAAGACCCTGTTTCAAAATATAAGACCAAAACCAAAACCCAACCAGGGCCAGTTGAGACCTTAAGCGCAAGGCCCTTAATTCTCCAAGAGTCAGGTGTGACTAGTTGGGAAGCCTTACACACCCCCTTCCCTTGGGATAGTCCCCAGGCCTGGGGTTCACTATGGCCGGGCTGGGGACACCCTGTGTGGCTGAGCGCCTGGCTGGCCATCCCATGATCCTTTCTCATCCGGCACTGCCTCACCCGCTCCCTCACTCTGGCTGCTGTGCGATTGCACCTCCTCCCAAGAAAGCCTCCACAGCTGAGCTTTGCCTCAGACTGTCTTCTAGGGAACCCAGGCTAAGTCAGCACTCACAGATGAACAAAACAGAATGCTCGTTCTCTATTAGCCAGCCTAGCTCTCTCTCGACAGAGAGTGGATGCCCAGAGAAGGGAAGTGATTTTCCTGCTAGTTAGTGGGGAAGCTCTGCTTACTCATTACTGTAACAGATGATTAACAAGCACTTAATATATGCCAGGCATTGTTCTAGGCATTGCAAGTATAGCGGTGAGTGGATAAAAATTCCTGCCTTCATGGAACACAACATTCTAGCGGAGGATTGGAAGAGAAAAAGACCATAATCAACATGAATACGCAAAACATTCAGAAAATCAGACTGATAATTGCTGGTGCTGGTGATGGTGGGTGTTATAGGTTAAACTATGTCACCTCCCCACTCCTCGAATTCATAAGTTGAAGCCTTAATCACCAGTTCCGAAGAATGTGATTGTATTTGGAGAGTTCTTAAGGAAGTGATTAGGTTAAAATGGGCCCTCATTTAAGCCAACTAGTGACCTTGTAAGAAGGGAACATGTGGACACATCACCAGGAATGCCTGCATGAAGAGCAGAGCGTACGGGAGGCCCTGGAGGGAAAGTGGGCATCTGTAAACAAGCAGACAGGGCTGCAGAGAAACAAACCTGGCACACCTTGACCTTGGGCTTCTGTGGTTTACACCCAGTGCATGTATTTCACTATGCCAGCCTCTAGTTAACCAGTATGGAGGAATTTTAATTTCTTAAAAGGCATCTGAGCTGGTCTCACTACGAGGGTGGCATCTGAGTAAAACCCTGGAGGAGATGATGGGGTTAGGGTTATGGTTAGGCTTAGGATTCTTTTTGAGTATTTTGTCTCAGCAATGTGAAAAATAAGATGTTTTACCACCCCAAATTCTGCAGGCTGCTGGTTCATGGCCCGTTCTATCATGACAGCCAGTAATGGCTAGTCAAGTTCTTCTGGCATCCAATCACGCTGACACTGATGCTTCAGTTCCCTCTTTCATGTATAAGGTATCTTATTTAATTCCCTCAACAACTCTTGGTGCTAAATACTATTATATTGCTGTCTTAGAAATGAATAAAAGGAGGGACAGAGTGGTTAGGCAGGAAGGTAGAAAGCAGCAGTCTGGATTTAAATCTAGGCAGCTGAGTTTTGAAGTCCATACGCTTAGTACTGTGCAATTGTTAGGTGAATAAATGAGGTGGGTACATCTAGCTTTCCTTAGTTCTGTGTTCATGCTTAAATCTTGTGACTTCTCTGAGCTTTAATTTCATTACCAAACTGCAATAGCTAAGCATCTTCTGCCTTCACAGGGCTGCTGTGAGGGCACAGTGAGACAACAGAAAAACAGGTCTCTGAGTCCTTTTCCCACATGTCACTGACAGAAATAGGACTGGCGATCAGGTTTCCTGGCAGCCAGGCTGAGGCAGGCTCCTTCTATCCCACAGTAGTAACTGGAGCAGTTACAGAGTACAGTCATGGAGTCAAGTGTTTTCCCTTCACCAACCTCCTGCCCTTAACAGCCAACATCAAAGATCCGTCTTT
>RJWT010030178.1:0-14717 GCA_004365215.1 Cuniculus paca | reverse complement strand
CTATGGCAAAATACCTGAAATGACTAATTCATAAGGAGGAAAGGTTTATTTTGTTTCACAGTTTCAGAGGTTTCTGTCCATGGTCAGTTGGCTCCATTGCTTTTTCAACGATGGTCAAGCAATACATCATGGTTCAGAGTACCTGAAAGAACAGTACCTGGAGTACCTGGATAGTCACAATACCCCCTTCAAGAATTTGCTCCTAATGACCTAACTTCATCCACTAGGCCCTACCTCTTAAAGGAATACACAATCAATTGCTGTACCTCATCAGGGTTCATACTCCCCTCCAAACAAGAGTGCTGATAAGTTGACAGATGACAACCCCACATCAGATTAAGCAAAAGAAGACAGTCTTCCTCCTTAGAGAGTAAAACATCCTAAAGGATGATTGTTTCTCTACTAGAAGTGTGATGGACAAGGTATTACATTCCATTCTTTTTTGGTTTCTATCCATAAGCTATTTAATATTAGCAGAAAAAGCCACAGAATCATATTGATTGAACCCACAACAAATTAACATATCAAAAATCCACCAAATCTTCCAAACTACTCCATTGTGGGCACCCTAGAATAATGGCACTTTTCCTATTACTGAAATTTCAAGGCTTATCAAGGTAAAGATTCTCTTTATCCACATACTTCACTCCACCTAATCGCCATCCTAGAGATGCCCACACTAACTGCTTTACCTCAATGCACTCTGTACTTACCTATATCTTTCCTTCTCAGAAAATTGTTCAATCTGCTATCTTTTATTGCATTTTCGTTCTCTGCTGTGTCTAGACATCTAATGAAGTTTCTTTTATCCTAAAAACAATTTTTTATCTCATGACAAGTTTGCACATATTGAAACTTTAAAGAAGACTGAAGTACCTATAATATACCATATATTATATATTACTTTTTTGTATTGTATATAGACTAATTTTAGAAGTTGACAGACAATAAGCTGGAAATTCTCTTGACAAACAGAAGAGGAGTCAGTAAAATGGTGAACATTATGGATGTTCATTTCTCTACTAGGAACTCAATTGAAGTAGGACTTACAACAGTTTCTTAAAATATCTTCAAGAATATTTGTCTAGAGAAAGTTCCCTCTAAGCTTTCTCCAGCTACTAATCTCTGTAAATTCATCAATAAGAATGGTTTGTGCTTTCCTTGTTTGATCATTTTTTAATGTCTAAACCTTGTAATCTGAACAACTATTTCTAATATAACAATATGCAATATATTAACTAGTATTAATTTCCTACTAATTGTTTGAAATTGTGTATCATTTCTTTTTGTTTTGTTTTGTTTTTAAAATTAAAAAATTTTAAAAAGTACCTTAGAACAAGAAAGATTAGGTACAATTCTATTTCCATCCCCCTTAATGCCAGTTTTTTAAAAGTCTTTCTTGAATCTCTCAAATAAGTAGTAGAAGCTAATCAGAGATGATATTCCATACCCATTCCCTAATAAAATTAATATACACAGAAAATAGTCATGGTAGAAGCATGTGGCTGTATTCCTGATGTGCTATATATACTTTCAAGATATGTATGCTAACCTACTAGTTCCTTATTATCTATAGCAAATATTCACAGGTACTTTTATTGTCTTTGGAAAACTGAACCAAAAGGAACAATAGCATAGATAAGCCAAATGCTATCCATGAGTTACTCCGTTCACAACAATCCTATAACATGAGTATTTTTAATCCTCATCTTACACATTAAAGATGGAATTTCAATATGTAATTTTACTTGCCCAAGACATTAAGTGGCATGATAAATGTCCAAATGCAATTCTTTGTCTCACGTTTAGTGTACTGAAGCCCAGTGTCAGCAATGCATCATCCTCACATTACATAAAATTACAATAAGTAATGATAGTATGCATTCCATGCCAGACACTGAAAAGTTTAGTTTAATCTTCACAACAACCCAATAGATATGTGTTTCTTATGATTTACAATTAAGTAACTTGCTCAAAGTCTATTAGAAGCAAGGCTGTCTGATGCCAGAGCCCGCAAGTATAACCACAGTAAATCTATTAAAGATCTACAGACTACAATTTGCAAAATTTTAAGAAAGGTATTTTCCTTCACAACACAAAGTCATCTGTGTAATATAGTTTCCTGAGTATTCGTTAAAAACACTGAAAGCAATAAAATCCAACATGACACGATTTTGACATGCTCCACTGAAGACTAGGAGCAGCCTAGAACAGGTTCCTATATTATGTTTATATTGTTCAATATTATTCCTGAATAAGCTCTACTTTAACAATCATTCACTGAGTCATAAAGAATCTAATTGGTTAAAAAGAACATCAAAAAGCACATCAGAAACCACTTAGGCCCTTTGCCCCATATGCTTTAGACTTCTGATCTTTCCTCTCTAGAGCACAACTCTGAATTCAAACTTTTCCAAAACCCCACCAATCACATTTTCAAATGGGTCATCCTAAACCCTAGGTTCATCCTCCATTCTACCAACACTTTGTTCAAGGTCCTTTACAACTAAACCTTTTAGTAATCATCCAAGAAATATTGATGAATGAATGAATCTAATGGGCTGTTGATTTACATTTACCTACTTCTGATTCTATAAATCTTCAATGTTTCTACTGAAATAAAACTTCTTTCAACCAAAATAATACTTCTTGGTATACTCTCAATCACTACTAACATTGATTCTACAACTTTCCTTCTTTGTTATACCATAAATACAGCTTTCTATGGACGAACTCTCTGCTCTTACTTGTTCTCCTAATATATCCTAATTTAAACTTATAGTTCCAGAGTAGTGTTAGGAGTTTTTTTCAGTACTTAAATATGTAAAGTATATAAACAATGCCAATAATCCTGATAATAATAATAACACTTATCTTTGCTCCTCCCAATGTTGCAATGAAAACAACTAGGGTATATTTAATAGATAGCAATTAATACTATAGGCAATTCCTGTCAAAATCTTCAATAACTATTTTTCAGTGTCATTTCATAATATATTGTGTTCGTCATCTTCCTTTTACTGGAACAAATATACACAAATGCATGAACTAGAGGAAGAGAGATTTAATTTGGCTTAGATTTCAGAAGTTCCATCTACAATCTGCTGACTCCAAAGCAGCAAAAGCCCTACAGGTGGCCTTGGCATACAAAGAAAAACAAAGCAAAGAAACAAACAAACAACAACAAAATAAAAACCTGTTCAACCTATAGGTTCCTGAATCATAAAAGAGACAGAGAAAGGGAGCTCTAGGGATAAGAATATACCATTCCAGGTCATGTCCAGAGTGACCTACCTACTTCCACCAGGCCCCTACTCCTAACAACACATTTTGCTATGTACTCATCAAAGGGGTAATCCACTGATGAATATAGCATCCCCAGTGCCTTGCCTCTTTGGACCATGCCTCATCTTTAAACACATGAGACTTTTGGGGGATATTTTAAATTTAAACCATAACATTCTACCCCTGGCCTCCAAAAAACTCCTGCCCATCTCATTATGCAAAATGTATTTCAGTCATGTTTAAGCATTAGCAATGTGTTAACTGTACTTGCCCTGCTGAAAACTCCAAATCCAAGGTCTCCTTTGAGACTAAAGGGAAACTCTTAGCTGTAGCCCCATAAAAATAAAGAAGGTTAAATACTCCCAACATATAAAACCATAAGTAAACATTTCCATTCCAAAAAATAGGAGGATGGGAAGAAATCTGAGCAAAGCAAGATTGAAACCCAGCAAAGCTAATATTAAATCCTGTAGCTTCATATCCAATATGGAGAATAAGCTGTGCTGAGATGTGACTTTCAAATAGGTTGGGCAGCACTAGTTCTATGGCCTTAATAATTAGAGTCCTCATGACCTCTCTCAGAGGCTGCCTCCATTCATGGCCTATCTTTTTCTCAGGAGACATTCCATGTTCCTGCCATGTCCTTTTTATTGTCAGTGGGGTCTCCACTGCACCTTCATTTCACTTGCACAACTTTATGCACCGTGTCCTCATGGCTTCTTGTCTATTCTCCCAGGCCTTCCTTTGAAAACTGGGTGTAATCCTCTTTTACCCCACAACTTTTGCACTCTGTATACCTGAAAATCTAGCAATAAGTGCATGATGCCAAGGTTTGACATCAAATCCAGCAGTATCCAGGCCTCTTTAGATCATGGGTGCAGCATTCTCTGTGTGTTTGGATGGTTAAATTTAGGAATATACTTTCCTAGGTGGCTCTCAATGAGGAGGGTACACTAAGGCTCACTTCTCAAAACATAATTTTCAAAAGAATTTATCACTTAACACTGTTGCATCTTCAGCGGGTAGGGGCTAGTCATTTCCTAATATGCCCTCAAGCCATCTTTCCTATTGTCCCAAAGCAGAGCACTTGGCCTCTTTTAAATTTCGCCAATTTTTTCAGTAACTTCATTCTCCCGGGTCCCAACTTTGTAAGGGTTTTCTTTCTGGCCAAGCTTCAAAATTATCTCTCTTTTTTTTTTATTAGTGCATGTTTGTGATGGCTATTGAATACATACATTGTAGAGAGTTAAATATTTCCTTTCCCTTTCCTCTTTTTTGCTCCCTACATCCTTACATCCCATTCTTATTTCCAAATGGCCTATATCCCTACTTCTTATAACCTGTCTTTTATTTTGCTCTTTAAAATATTTGTACCTTGGGTTTCCCATATTAGCTCATATCTATTCATCTCATATCTATTCATCTATTGATGGACCTATGGATCACTTCTAATATTTGGCTATTATGAGTTATGCTGTTATAACATGGGTATACTTCTATCACTAAAATATGATGTCTTTAATTTGGAAAAGACACACAGAAGAGATATAGCTGGGTGTTATCAGTCAGTATTCCACTAAGGAAACAGATATAACACAACATGTACAAATGCAGAAGAATGTACAAGATTGGCTTACAATGGTCACTCACAGAGTTGGATGAGGAAGAGTGCAGAGGGTGCCTGCACACTGGAGTCCAAAGATTTCACTCCAAGTTCCTAAGTTCGCTGCAGTATCCCACACAAGTCTGTATTGGGAGGCAAATGTGTCTGCAATGAAAGGTTGAAAAGTCTACATCAGAAGCCAAAGAGTCTGCACTGGGAGCCAGGAGATGAAGTCCAAGCTGAAAGGGAAACCTGGAGCTCTTCCAAAGAACAGAAGCCAACTCATCCTTCCTCATTTCACCTTTATACCATCTAGGCCACAAGTCAACCCAGGGTAGGACTTCTACACTCTAGGGTGTAGAATTAATGAGCTAATTTAGTTAAACTTATGAACTTCTCAAGTTGACACAACCAATCAACAACTACACTGTGTCAAATGGAATTTCTAATTTTAGTTTTTTGAAGAATTTTCATAACGACTTCCACAGCAGTTATACTAGTTTACATTCTTACCAATGTCATAGAGCGTTCCTTTTCCCCATAACCTCATCAGAATTTATTGTTTTTGAGTGTTTGTCTGTTTGTTTGGTACTGGTGATAGGACTCGTAACCTCGTACCTACCAGCCAGGCACTTATGCCACTGAGCTAAATCCCCAGCCCTTGTTTTTGAGTTTTTGATGATAGGCATTCTTTCTGGTGTAAGATGAAATCTCAGTGTTGCTTTTATTTGCACTTCTGTCATGGCCAGGATGTTGAAAATTTTTCACATATATATTGGCCAATTTTGGTTCTAAGAATTCATTTCAATTGCCCATTTTTAATTGGGTTTGTTGTTTTATAAAGGGTTAATTTATTTGAGTTATTTATATATTCGAGATTTTGGCCCTCTGTCTGAGAAGTAGCTACCGAAATAATCTTTTCCATTCAGTAGGATATGTGTTTACTTGGCTAGTTGTTCTCTTCATTTTTAAATTGATGTAATCTCATTTGTTGATTCTCAGTATTTTTTATAAAATTGGTGCTCTTTTCAGAAAGTCCTTGCCCATACTTTATCCTCAACTTTCCTATTTTATCTTCCAATAGATTAAGCATTTCTACTTTAGTATCTAGATCTTTGACCCATTTTGACTTTCTTTTAGCATAGGGTCATAGATCTGAGTCTTTTGCATGCGCACAGTTTTTCCAGCACCATTTTTTAAAGATGCTATCTCTTCTTCACTGTATGCTTTTGACCCTGTTGAAAATATCAAATGACTGACTGTGTCTGGGGTTGTTTCTGCATCCTCAGTTCTGATCCATTGATTTTCACATCAGTTTTTGTGACACTACTATGCTGTTTTCATCACTATACAAGCAGCAAAATTTTCACATCTGCATTTTCTCCTATTGTTCGCTGTAGATCTGGCTGAAAGCCAACAATAGTATCCATGCCACAGCCTAAATTTTGGCCTGCCCTGAAATTTCCTTCACTGGATCAGTTCAGCCTCATATAAAGCCTTAAGACATGAATGAAATGTGGGAAAATTATTTGCCAGAGTGAATTATGCATGGCTTCTATCCAGTTTTCAACTAAAACTTCATAAACCTTACCTTTATTGCTCATAGTCCAGTCAGTACTCAGACCAGTACTGCCCATCAAGCATTACTTACAACACTGAAAGCCTTCTCTAGCCTACATCTCTAGATCTTTCCAAACTTCCTTCTCAATCCATTTCCAAATTCTTCTGAACTACACAGTAAAAAAAGGTCACAAAAACCCCACTTCTCTGGTACCTATTTTCTGTCTTAGTCACTTTCCTGTCACTAAGACAAAATGCCCAACACCCAGAAATTAAAGGAAGGAAAAGTTCATTAGGCTCACAGTTCATTCCACAGTCTGCTGGTTCCAGTTTGAGTTCTCTCCACAGTCTGCTAATTTCAGTCTGAGTTTATTCCAGTATGCTGATTTCAAGGCAGAAAGGCAAGGTGGAAGGGCTTGGCAGAAGAAATTTGTTCAACCCATGGCAGCCCAGAAGAAGACAGGGAGTGAAACGGGAGGAGCTAGGGCCAAGAATGCACCCTTCCTGGTCACACCTGCAGTGATTCACCTCCTCCTTTGACCAGGCCGCACCACTTAAAGGCACATTTTGCTATGAATGGATTAATCTTCATGAATGGATTAATCTTCTGATGAGCATATTGCCTCCATGATCCAGTAATCCTCCAAAAGCACCAACTCTTAAAGCATGAGACTTTTGAGGAAGATTTAAGATCTAACCTATAACATATACCTTCACTGTCTTATTAATGAGAATTTTCCAAAATTATATTAGGATATAGCCTAAGACAATAGCTGTAAGTCACCAATAAAGGAAGCATTCAGGAAACAAAAGCACTAAAACCACTATTTATCACAGTATGGTAACTGAAAGATGCTAAGAGGTTTGTTGCATGTAGTAAGATTTTGAGGAATGTAAAACTACCCCATAATAATGTAGTTGTTATAATAACTAAGAATAGTGCTGTGCACTTCTTGTTCTTTATGGTCAATGAAATAAACCATTATAACATATAAATGAAATGTTCAGGTGAGTTTTGGCAGCCAGACTTAGAGATCTCAAAACAGACCTGCAAATCAGTTGAAAGTGTGCTTTTATAAAGTAAGTCCTCTGTGATTTTCAAGTCAAAAGATTATTGGTAGTTTATTAATAAAACACTCAAAACATACAAATTCTGAATTCTTTGCAAAAGTTAACTTATTCAATCCTCAAAAAACTGTGTTATATTTGTATTTTTATCATTTTTCATTCTACAGATGTAGAAATGGAGGTACAGAGAAATTAAATAACATGTTGAAGGTCATACAAGCAACACTGTACCATATTTTCAAACCAAGCTTATGGGCTCAGGAGTCTGATATTTTACCACTGTACTAAGCCTCCTCCATTATGTATATTTTCTGTGGTTTTAAAGTGATAATAAGCATGTATTTATTACACAACTATAATGTTAGCAGACACTTTGTAGATGGTGGTAATGTCATAGTAAACAAGACAGATAAGGTTTTCTCCTGTAACAATTTTAGGTTGAGTGAGAAATATAGGTGAGTATAAACATATATAAAGTATTATTATTAGGCTAGAACAGGACACAGGAGCCCACAAGCAGGGTGATTCATTCATATTAAAGGTCCTATAGAAGGCTGTCCAGAGGAAGTTTGATCTAAGAGGAATTACAAAAGTTGAGTAAGCAAAGGTGATAAAGAAAGGAGAAGAGGCATTAGCACATCCCAAAAGACAGGAAGCAAAATTTTTTTAATGAAAATATTCAGGCTGCCTGGATTATATAATGTGTGGTAGAACATGAAGGGAAATAAAACTGATTAGGCAGGAAATAAACCAAATAACCTAGTGGATTTTAGGGTTTGTTAAATATAGATTACCTATGTAATCCTTGAGAAAAAGAAGTAATTTTTTGAAATCAAGCATAATATAACCAAGTGTGTAGTTTAGACAGATTATTTGCATACATTGAACAGGTAAAATTACAATACTGAAAACTAGGATCAATGCCTGTTAACATAGAAACCAGTGGAACTGGACAAAGAAGCTGACGCACATGGTCTAACCATGAGGGTCCACTGTGAAAGAGTAGAAGAGGATCTCACTCTCCCCTGCCTGCACCTGGGTGCACAGCAGAGCAATGGGGCAGGTGGACCACTATTCATGGCTGCATCTTTTGCAGCAGCAAGAGTGTTGTCCACCCAACTCCCTCACCACCTTGTACACCTTTGTATTTATTCCCACAGAGAAAGTACTTTGCTGAGAAGCAAATGGCAAAAAGTGATGAGTTCTAAGGCAGTGCACATGGAATCCTCAGAGGTAAAACCTCCATTTTGAGCCTAAGTTACTGAAGCAAGGATATCACTAAAAGAAGTTTTACACTCTTTAGATGTTTAGTCAGAAAATTAGGAATAATTAAGCATAAGATTTAAATACCTCTTGGCCTATCAAAGTAACATTCTGAAATTTTATAACTACAGATTAAAACACTATGCAGATATTTTAAAGTGATGTAAACAGGAACAAGGATAAACACATAGTGATGGTAAAGAAATTCAAACTATGTAATTGGAGTACAAGGCCTTGAATACAATCTCTTAAGAGAGAAATGCTAATGCAGAGGAAATCATTTTTAAAACAATGTTAAACCAAGAAAAGTACTCTATTTTATAAAAATAGAAACAAATTTGTATCAAAATGTACTTGTTTATTTGTTGAATAAATATTACATGAATCTTCTTTATGGCAGATGCTCTTCTAGGTGTTAGAAACTTCATGGTGAATAAGAGGTAACCCAAGAGTCTCTAACTTCTAGGAGCTTATCTTCTATTGGGAGAAAGTAAATGAGCAACATAACACAAAATTCAATTACATATACATTAGAATGTGACAAATGCTATGGATCAAAATAAAGCAGGGCAAGAGGAAACAAAACTTGAGGACTGCCATTATAAGTGAGTGGTTAGGGTAGGTCTTACAGGGAAATTAGCAATTGCAGAAGGTGGTAGATCTGACTCCTGTAATTCCCCCTAGGGAGATAATTTATGGATGATTATTGAGGATTTCAGTGCCCTTACCTACAACAAAGAAAATATGCTCCACTTAAAATATTTTTTAAGGTTATAAACTCAGAAATATAATCTGTAAAATTATAAGTTCTATGCCAGGTACAAATTGTTTTATAGGCAAGTTTTGCCAGTGTTCAGAGAAAAAAAATGAGTCATCCTAACCATATACAAACTTCCACATAAAGGGCTGGGGATTTAGCTCAGTGGCCTAAGCGTCTGTCTGGCAAGAGCGAGGTTGTGAGTTCATCCCCAGTGCTGCCAAAAAAAAAAAAAAAAATACTGTAAAACAAATTTCTACATAATTCTGAGGAGGGGGTGTTTTTCATCAAACTCATTCTCTAAAACTAGTAAATCTTAGTCACAAAATTAGAAAAAGAATATTTAAAATTATAGGTACATGCAGTCATGAATATAGATGTAAAAATCAGCAAATCAAGAGTATATAAAACAGTGAGTGGATACTATGAAAATGATTAGATCTTTTAAAAAATCTGTAAATGTAACTCATCACATTAACAGATGAAAAGAAAAAAACATATAATAATCATAGATAAGGCAGAATACCATAATTGAGGGTGCGTACATAATGTCTAAAAGTAAAGAGGACCAGTGAATGGCCTATGCAAGTTCTTAATGCTAAAACAAAAGGAAATTTTCAGGGGCAGATCTCTCAGTTATACTGCCAGGCTCCTGTATTCACTACTTATCTATCTGGCATAGTGAATTCTACTATCTACTAAAAACAAATAGGCAAATAGAAAAAATAAGTTTTTTAAGAATAAATCTACATTAGTCTACCTTTCTAAATTTAGTACTTAATACTTTTCTCTTTTAAAATCTCAACTATCTCTAAACAAATTAAATACTTTCCTGAATGTGCTAAAATACAGTCTTTATGTTTCTTCAACTAGTAAAGTCACATACATTGATAATTCACAAATGTACTAATATAAATGTAACATTGATGTGGTATATCACAGACTCAACAATGTGTTTTATTTATGAACTGCAGATTAGTTTGTTTCTTCTGCATACTCAAATACAGAATTAAAAGTAACTCCAGATATTAGCTCTTAAATTATAAGTCTGGTATGCTGCAAAGTCCTTCACTTGTAAGTAAGGATATAGAGTTAGGGAAGAAAAAAGCTTAGTTGATAAAGCCAGAAATATTTATGGCAACAGGACTTCCTCTAATTATCCTTAAAAGTGAGTAAAACTAAACTCTCATACTTGAAAATAATATGACACTATGCCAATGAAAATATGTGATCTGAGGTAAAAGAAGCAGAAAAAAGAAAAAGAAGTCTTTCTTCTTGGCGCCATATGTCAAAAAGGATAACCTTTAGGGAAAAGTTGATGGAATGTTTTGATCTAATATCTCAATACTAATAATAACAACAGCAACGAGGAATAATCTATCACTAATTTAAAAATCTGTGATTAATAAAAATATCTATCGTTAATAAAAAAAATCTATCATTGCAAGGAGGTGGCAAGGAAGAGGGAATCAACCAAACATAAAAATGGTTTTTCCAGAGACTTATTCAAGAAAATGTGCATAAACTTAACCAGATACTCCTCTAAATGTCTGTATTCACAATTTTCTCCAACATTATTGGTTTTTTAATTTGCTCATATTTTCCTTTTTTAACATTTGCACTAATCAACAAAAATCAAAAGATGAACACTTTAAAAAAGAATGAGATCCTGCTAGTCCCTCAAAGGAAAAGTGTTAAGTTTTTTATGTGGCACTGGCTGCTCATCTTTGTGCATAACAAAATAAGAATGGTCTCATGTAGACTTTCAAAGTCTTTGAACACATTGCAGCTTCTTTATCACAATGCTTGTATTCATTGTTTGTAGCACCTTAAGACATTGAGACTCAATAATAGAAATGGATCAGGACAAAACATCTTGATTTAAATTCACCACTACCACTAATTATCTAGGAGATTTGGGGAAACAACTAATTTAAAGCAAATCAGTAAAATAAGAATCATGACAATATTTGATTTTTAGGTTTCGTGGTGTTTTTTATGAAGAGCAGAGCAAACGATGTATATCAAAGAATTCTGTATCATGCATGGTAGTTGAATTATTAGATTTTATTACAAAGGGATTACCCCTTAAGTGGAACAAGGATCCTTTGGAGAGACATGCACCTTGACCTATTTACCTGGTGGCAATTTTGCTTCAAAGTTACCCACATTTTCTGATCTTCCTTACAATTGACCAACATTTGAGGTATAATTTACATTATAGCCCAGGCTCCTTGTGAAGCAATCTAGCCCATAGCAGGAGGTTGTATACTTTCAGGTTCACCATGATCCCCAGGTTCGACCCCACAAGGACAATATGGCACTATCATGCACATGTAATCATAAAGGAGTTCCTATATTGCTATTGTTAGCTCAGTCAGGTTAAGCAAGATAATAAACTTCACATTAATTAGTTTTCAACAACTTTAATATCTTAAGTCTCAAAGCATTTTGAGAAGGCATGAGCCCTTTGTAATCTTTGTTTTATAAATAAGGAAACTGAAGCTAAATCTCAGTGAATGATTGGTCAAAAGTCACTCAGTTTATAAGCAGGAGAAGTAAGAACCAGATCCAGATACTTAGATTTCAGGACTCTACTTCTATATTTTAGAAACTTCCATTGATCTCTGAGAATTATAAAATAAAGGGGAAAGTAAATTAAAAATATGAGTCTTGAATAAGGACCGTTTGGCAAAACCATAGATGAGAGTGAAGATACTGGGTTTATAACAATCACATTGTCTCAGCAGTTGCTGAATGAGCGCTGTACCTCAGGATACAAGGCACTCATGGAAGAAATGCTTTATTCCTTTGACACAAAACAATAAGGATCAGAAAACAAGGAGCAAGGACTTTGTAGGTTTATTACAATGCCAAAGCGTCACAGCTTCCCTGCAATTTAAAGGCCAAGGTTTCTCAAATAACAAGGCAATGGCCCTTTGGTTAAAATCACTCTCAGTTCTGTAGGAGTATCTGTGATATGTTGGCCACACTGGGTTTTTAAAATAACTAAATTAGTCCTATCATGCACCAGTTAGACTGTGTGCTTTACACCTGTGATCTTCATAATAAGGAAATGTAGGCTCAGAAAGATTTGGAACTTGACTAAAGTCACTGTTCAAGCAAAAGGCACACTCAGATTTCAAAATCTAGCCTTTCAAACTCCATAGTCCTTTATTTTTATACTAGTATTATCTCTCAAATTCATAAAATAACAATTCAGATATTAAAAACTCCCATTAGACCCTTCTCAGTTTATAGATTCACTATTGACCTGGTGATTAACTATGTGACTCATAAAAATGGCTACTCTATTGATTATCAGATATTTTGGATTATTTCAAATCCCTTCAACAACCCTGTATAATTGACTATTACAAATCCATTTTGCTTGTGAAGATACAAGGTCAGAGGCACAATACAGGGTGTCTCACTATCCTCATCCCTAAACACTAATTCATTTAAACCAAATCCTGTACAGTCTATTCAAATGGTTCTTTATTCTCTTACACTTGCCTATTTATCAGGTCAACATCAAACTAAAGGAAACTAATTCTGTATTATTCAAACACAGTATTTTGAAATTTCAAGTAACATAATAATTGCACACATTTATGTTGTACAGTGGCGTAATTCAACACATGAATTCAATGTGTAATGTTCAAATCAGGGTTATATATTCCATTTTTAGTTTTTCTGTTTCTTTTTTTTTTAGCTAATAGACTGTTTTACACCTGCACTGTGCTTTGAGGTAACTTAACAGTAGTGATTTCTGCTGGGGATTTAGCTCAGTGGCCTAAGTGCCTGCCTGGCAAGCGTGAGATTGTGAGTTCGATTCCCGGTGCCACAAAAAAAAAAAAAAAAAAGTAGCAATTTTACTTTTATGAGGTGAAAATAAGTTAATATCTGTTTAAAATAATGTTTTTGACAAGTACAATATGTGGGGACGATTCTAAGTGTTTTGAGAAAAAAAGTAACAGCTGAGGTCATCAATAGTTCAGTCAATAAAAGGTAAGCCTCCCCAAAGGAAAAATATAATTAGGCATCCTCTTTTGAATGTATGACTACTTTAACAAATCAGCTCTTTGCAAAAACCTAATTAACTAAATGTATGTGTTTCTCATTGATCTATTTAGATTTGGAAATTGCTTTGGGATGTTAATTTTTGCATTGTTTTGTTTTATTGTAAGGGTAGGTGGTTCAGTATGAGCAAGCTATGATTCCTGAATGAAGAAGGACTGAGCTAGATACTTAGATTATGCCTAAATTTCTCAGATCAGAAGAACTTTTTTGTATTTTGAGTGCTTTAAAAGTGGAAGAGTTTTCATAAAAACACTCCATGCCAAGAGATATTCAGATAGAGGGTAGATGATTGCTTGGATATTTCAAGGGAATTTAAACATTCGATAGAGAACTAGGGTCCCTTCACAATCCAAAAGTCCATAAGATATTATGAAATAGGTAAAATTTCAATTTGTAAAAAATATGCCTCCTAAAGCTTTACCAACATTATTAAATAAATCATCTATCTTTAGACAAACTACTTGATTTTAAATAACTATACTGAGGACCTCACAGCTGTGACCATATATGAGACCAAGACAGGATGTAGAATAGCTGCAAATTATGGGCTTATTATATTTCAAGAGGATCAATTCAATCACAGGCTGTTTATGTCTATAGTCATCCTAGAAAATATCATATTTAGAGACACTGAATCTTTCTGGGGCCATGCCTCAATAGTTCCTATTCCACCCCCACCCCTTAATTTACCATATTCACTGCTGCCAGTACTGAGCACAGTTTAGTAGCACATTCAATATTGGAGCATTTCTGACAATAAGTATTGATCATTATTGAAAAAGAAGCTAGGAATGGTGATGGAATTTTCTCATCTAGAAAAGTTCTCCGTGTATGGTATATTCAGTATGGCCTCAAGTGAGATAAATGTCTGGAATGTCCCACAACCACCTTACAGGTTTCTCTGATTTTCTCTCTGCTTTTAAAAAAACAAGGGCAGCTTATACTAGAGAGACTGGTAATCATGAATTTGCTCATTCTTGCCTTAAGTAGCCACAGATTTCAAGCAAATGGAAAGAAGAGAAAAAGAGACAGGAGAGGAGAAGTGGAGGGAGGGTAGGCGGAAAGGGGAGGAGAGGAAGGGAGGGGAAAAGAGAAGGG
>RJWT010030177.1:0-14699 GCA_004365215.1 Cuniculus paca | reverse complement strand
CAGAGCTTAAGTAAAGAATCTAGAAATATTAATGGCAGAAAACAGGTAAATCATAAAAGGGTTGTGGATTAGAGCAGAGCATTAGAGTAGAGCATTGAGTGATTCAGTATTTAAAGAAGGAATAACATTAGATAAACATGATGAGGGCACTGGTAGGGAACTTATGATTTATTTAAAATAAAAATTTTTAGTTTTTTTTCATGCTATAGTTCTAATAATAAAATAATTCATGGTGCTTTAACAATGAATGTATTTTACTTTCAGGTACAAAAGTTGCAAGAAGCAGCTGAAATGGTAAAAAGCAAATATGAAAATTTGCTACATGAAAATAACCTAATAACAGAAAACAAAAATAAAAAATTAGAGATGGTAAGCTTGAAATTTCAAACAAATAATTTTTAATTTTATGAGTATTATGAAATTCTTTCAGTCATTTTTTTTCTGGTTCATGTGTAGGCATGGTCCATTTTCAATCTCTGTAGAAGTTTTCTTTTTCTCCCCTCTGAGGCAGTAGCATTTTTTCCAGGCTTGAAATGTTATTTGTTTAAGTGGATGCTTTTTCTCTTTTGTTAAATATTTGATAAATGGCATAAATGTTTAATTTTCTAATATGGAAACAGATTTTTAAAAAATTGACTGTCACTGAGATTCAGTAGCTATAAGCAAACTAAACTCACCTTTTTTTCTGGTTGTAAATCTTTGGAGCTTAAAATGTTACAAAGTAAATATTCTCTGCTACATGCATTTTTGGAAGAAAACGGATATCTTTTTTAAAAAGCCATCATTTCCTTTCATTCACCCCATTGCAACAGAATGAAGGCAATGCCAATACTGGCAAGTGATGATGTTTTCGTGAATATTTCTAAGTTTTTAACTGAAACCGTATCCCTTTTTGGAATGTCGTGTTTTGGTAAGGAAGCCATAAAAGTTGTCGGAAGCTGACCCCTGGCTGGAGAGGTCATGGATATTAGCGTTCCGTTCCAAATGCATATAACAGGGTTATTATCGCCAGGATGCTCCCGTGTTTTGGGGTTCAAAAGTCCGAGTGAGGCATCACTGTGAAAAAAATGTCAGGGCAGACACAGAGAGATGCCCATCGAGTGCGCAACATACTGCTTCCTTAGGATGATTTTTCACCCATTTTTAGCTTAGCAGACCAGAGAAGACACCATTTCACGTTTTCTGGTCTCTTTCTTACAAGACATTTCAATGCACATTTTCTCTTATCCTAGATAGCACCATAAGAAGCCCATTTGTAAAACCTGCTCCAGAGGCAGAAAGGGTAGGAGCCTGTGTTTTCCAGCCACTGTGAGGTCACAATTTTTACTTACTGGTCTACAACCAGAAAAATAATTTTCAAATGAAATTCCATTTTTTCCTTTTCCATTGTTTAAATCTCTTGGTTTTCTCACAGGCTGTTAAGCACAGAGGCAGGCTTTGTACTGGTTTTATATTTTATGACCAGGTTGGCAGACATTGCACAGAAACTGTAGGTGCTCCCTGTCTCAGGGAGAGATTCTCACTCTTGTTTTTCCTGCTTATGAACAGAATAAACGTCACGTCTGGCTTTTTTTTTTAACTAGCAATACAAGCATTTCTTAAGTTTGCTTCATGTTACAAAAGTGCCACAGTGAGGAACTGCAGCAGGCAGGGGGATTCATGTAGATAAAATTAGAAAGATTTGTTCACCATAAAAATGATGAAACACAGTCCAGTGAGAACTGATGATGTTAGCTGTCTTGATATAATGTATAGTAAACCCCACCAGCTTAGGCCAGCATGGAGCAGAGCTGTTTCAATTTATTTCAATATCTGAGTTATAATAGTAAGTGACAGAAAGTGATGGTTATGTTAGACCTGAGGATGGACAGTGGAAAACTAGTGTACCAACTTCATTATTATAGTAGCTATGCTTACATATAGTAAGCTTCAAAAAGTTTGCTTTCCTAAGTAGGTTTAACACCCCCTCACTGCACGCTGCAAGCTAAAATTACCATATTTGCTGAACTAACTTTCTGAAAACTAAGTACCAACCCACTTTTTAGTTGTTCTAATGTAGCAAAATCTAAATTAATACCCATTCTATTTATTTGGTTAAATATTTTTGTTTAACGCCATTGAGCCTAAAATACTTGCTATGTAACAAGCATATATAGTATTTAAGATAGTAAGAATCTCCATGCTGAATGTGTGATTTTACACTTATTTCTCCTAATGCCACAACTCAGATGAGAGGCCAGATGGAGTCTCATCTGCAGGAGGTAGAGCGTGTCCGAGATTCCTTGACGGCGGCCGAATGGAGACTTCGGGAGAGTCAGGAGAGCCTGCAGCACTGCCAGGCGAAGTGTGCAGAGCAGGCGCACACCGTTAGGGAGCTGCAGGGCCAGGTGTCCAGCAGTCACTCTATTTCCGCAGGATGTGTTGGAATGCCTGGAACGACCTCACCGTTTGAGGGCACTCACCTCAGGGGTTGATTTTTTGTGTTTCCATCTGCATCAGTGGGTGTAACATCATTTCCATGCAGATAGTGTAATAGTTTTTGCAGGCTACTCTTACAGTAGTTGATGGTGACAAATTACAAATGGCTTATTGGGTTACTCTTACTCTGTACTTAGACACCAGAGGGTTGGTAATAGTGCGAGGAAAGGAGCAAAGGTGTGATCACATACGTTTTTTGATATCAGGATAAGGTGAATTATTGTAGTTTACCTTATACCCATCAGAATGTATTTTAGGTAGAATTGTGCATAAAATCTATTTGGATTATTTTCAAACCATTTGTTCAGTATATACTTTTTAGCCCGTCAGACTAGGGGTCAGGTGTGTTACCTATTAGTCATCACA
The DNA here is from genome assembly GCA_004365215.1 of Cuniculus paca. Taxonomy (NCBI): domain Eukaryota; kingdom Metazoa; phylum Chordata; class Mammalia; order Rodentia; family Cuniculidae; genus Cuniculus; species Cuniculus paca. The sequence continues at coordinate 11,855 of RJWT010030177.1, read as the reverse complement.
CAACCTTTTCCTACTTCAATGCCTAGCACATAGGAAGCACTTGGTAAATATTTTTGAATCAATTCTTTTCTCAAGGATGATAGCAAGTATTTTTCTTTACTTGCAAGCCAGTTCTAGGAAGCATTCATTTTCTGTCTTCCAAATATAATCTGCATCTTTATTTTAAAGTGCATCTTGTTTTTAGAAACTTGCAGGCAACCTTTTGGTTAATTTAATTTCCCGAGAAGGAATTTTTCTAGGAAAATGTCAAATTACCTAAATTACTAGTTGAACTTACAAGGAAAGATCTATTATGATGATGATGATGATGATGATGATTAAGTTTCTTTAGCTATTTACGTGTTTTTGAAGCAGTAGGAAGAACATTTTGTCTTGGCATGGGCAAGTATGGCTTTCATCGATTTACTTTATTTTGCTTCTTATAAGAATATGGTTTTTACTTATAGTTACAATGTTACAGATATACAACAGTATCAACCAGTATTTTTAAATGAAACGAAACTCTGAGAAACCCTAAATATTCAATAATAGATTAATATTATTTTAAATTTTTCATATTTTCACTTAATAAAATAGCCTTTTTCAATAAAGAATTGCCCAGAATATTTTAATTGCCATTACTCAGAAAAATTTTAGTTGATGATTTTCCAATGTAGACAGTATAGTTTTTAAACCTAATCAAGAATTTAAGAAACTATATTTTAACAATATATCATTTCTTGGTGTCTTCCTGTGTAGAAGTAATATTTATATAATCTTGTTCTTTGTAACTGTTCAATGATAAAATATGTAGATTTCCTTGGAGTTGATTATAAAGAAAATAACAAAAGAGATTTTCTTTTAGGTTGATGGAAATCATAGTCTTCTGACAAAGCTTTCTCTTGAAGAGGAAAATTATCTTATTCAGTTGAAGTGTGAAAACCTTAAACAGTGAGTATTAAATTGACTTAAAATTGTTGCTGTATTTTTTCCCTACACACTATAATTTTAAAATACATATTTTCCATAAAAAGAAAATTAGAACAGATGGATGCAGAGAATAAAGAACTTGAGAAGAAGCTGGCAAACCAAGAAGAATGTCTTAAGCACAGCAATCTGAAGCTTAAAGAGAAGTCTGCAGAATATTCAGCCTTGGCCAGGCAACTGGAAGCCGCATTAGAAGACGGCAGACAAAAGGTACAGATGGCCTTTATTTAGAAACTTTTTAATCAGTTCACCAGAGTCATATTTTCAAACGGCTAGTGTTTCATGTTGCCAAACCTACAGTTATTGTTTTCATCCTGATGACAGGGTAAAGGGAACAGTTCCATTCTTGTTCTTTACCTACTTTTTCTTTAGAGCAAAACAGAGTTACTTCACCAGATAAATGGTGATGTGGTAAGGTAGAAGGCAGGGATGGAAAATACTTTGAAGATGTAACCTCCTCCCTGACCCCTTTTTTAAAATAGATAAGTTTGAATGTGCATGTAATTGCAAAGTGGGCTTTGGAGTCCAACAAGAATTAGACTTGAATTCTGACTCTGACACATGGTACCCTGCCCCAGGGTGGATTATTCCTCCAAACTTTGAATTTCTTCATAAAAGCAGATGATAAGTTTTCTCATAGGACAAGTGACACTAAACAATGTACATCATCTCTACTCTGATGACTCCAATGTACATCTCCACCCAGACCTCTCCCCTGACCGAAATCCAGACTCGTATTCTACTACTTGGCATCTCTTCTCAGAATGGACATTTCCAACTTAACACATCTAAAACCAAATCCTTAATATTTCTTTCCAAAATCCTCTTCTGTGGTGTTCCTCAGACCCATTAATGCTAATTCGATGAAAGATGAAATCTGATATCCTTGACTCTTATATCACAAGTGTCATATAAATAGATAGATAGATAGATAGAGATTTTTTTAAACTCTTGGAGAATATAAATTGAGTTTTAGAGATACAGCATTAAATAAAAGTTAAATAATGAAGTGTATTGCCAATGGTAGAAATGTAGTTTTGGCCCAACCAATTTTGGGGGAAAAAAATAAGTGGTGATTTTTACCTTAAATTGAGCCTAACTGAACTTTGAAATTACAAAGGGCACTCGAATTCTTTCCCCAAAGAACCAAAGGCTCCCGAGACGTGTGTGTCCTGCTGTTTCTCTTCCAGTGCAGCAGAGCACGGACTCTAGTTTCTTCCCAGGGAGTGCCCTCACTGCTCCCTCGCTGTTGTCCACATTGCAGCAGTGTCAAGGGCACGGATGATTGGCCCTGGGTTCCCTTCCCCCACAGCTTAGGTCCTGCTAGCATCCCTCACTCAGTCACCTTTGACATATTATGCAGAAGAAATCTTTATAAGTTGCTTTATAATGACTTAGAACTGCGTCCATAAGAGTTGGGATAGACAATAGTCTTTCCCACCAGTTCCTGCTCCTGGATCAGTGACGCCTTCTCTATCATCCTTGTGGCCCCCACCCCACATTCTTACAAATGGGCTCCCACATACCCAAATCCTTGAAGAACGCGGATAAACAAGGCTTCCTCTTAAAATAAACAGGCAAATATGAAAATTCAAATTCAAGCCACTTTGGAAATGAATCAGCGAAAAGCCAATCTGTGAGTGTGTGTGTGTGTGTGTGTGTGTGTGTAGTGTGTATAATATGTGCATCATGCCCTCTATCCAAATGTATAAACAGTGTTTAACAACTTTTAGTGTCCCACCACCACTCTAGACACCATGATAAATATAAATACTATTGAAAAAGGTAGTTGGTCATAGTGTGTTCCAATTATGTTGTTGGGGAAAAATCCTAACTCATAAAGCAGTGAAAGTGTGTACACCTCTTTTGTCATAAACTAAGTCACACTTTTGTCATATACTTACACTATAAAGACAAGTATATATATTTATGCTATTTGTGCTTCTTTGAGGTAGAATGTTTTTAAACATTTCTCAATTGTCTAACATGTAATTAATATCTATTTGGAAAAAAAGTACAATATGACTATGCCAAGGCTTTAAGCTGTATTTTAAAGAACACACATTTAGTTACGTTACTCTCTTAATAAAAATTGCAGGTTTCTGAAGAAATAGAGAAAATGTCATCTAGAGAGAGGGCTTTACAAATTAAAATATTAGACCTGGAAACTGAGCTTAGAAAAAAAAATGAAGAACAAAACCAACTTGTTTGCAAAATGAACAATGTAAGTATTAGTATGACAATATATAATCATAAAAATGAGTAACATTTAACATTCAGACCATGTAGTTCCGTTAAATAAAGTACAAATTGAGAATCGAGCCTACTGTTTTACTGATAATACAAAAATAAAGAATATAAAACGTAAAAGTATAAATGTTGGGATCCTGCTGAAGAATTTATTATCCTACTTTGCCTCGGCATCCATTGCATTCCTCCAAGTCTGCTCAGCCGCTTCCCTGCGTGTTACTTTTGCATGACAGTTGATTAATGAAAGTTATGGCTGTAATCTTATTTTCTTCATGGTACGAAATTTTTGGTTTTTAAAGATAAACAATTTAGACTATTAAATGAGTTAGATTTTATATCTGCTTGAATAATGAGTATTATATCTTAGATATAATTTGGTGTTAAGTAAATATTCAGTATTGTTAAATCTGCATATGAAATGAATGCTTTGATCCTCTCAGCCATGAAATGAGAATAACAAATTGGCGGTGTTTAATTAATCTTCTGATGTTTTTTCCCTGAATATTCATGAAATAATTGGCATGAGATGCTCTTGAAGCTAGCATTAGTTGTGATTAAATTACTTATAGCTATCTATTTGTAACAGCATAGAGAATAATGATACTTTATTTTTCCAAGAACTGGAGATGCCATGAAAACTCTTTTTTCATTCCCAAGTTTCTAAGTTGAAAACCTAAAAGGCTCCAATGTCAGATGATTTTGGCATGCACTGTTTAATTTTATTGTCATCAAAAGTTTCACGATGACTAGCCAGAGTATGGTGGTGCATGGCCATAATCCAAGCACTCGGAGGCTGAGGCAGGAGAAGCATATTTCATGCACAGCCTTGGCAACTTAGTGACTTAGTGAGACTTTTTCTCAAAAATAAAAAATAACTGAGGATGTAGCTCAGTGCAAAAGCCCCAGCACCAGAAAAAAGAAAAAAAATATATACATATATATACATATATGAAAACTAAATGAGAAAGCATTTATCACTTAACTTAGGCCTTCCCTTTATTTCTAAACTTCTTTTAAAGTACACTATCAGAGCTTCTTATATTATCTGACATTAAACTTGGTAATTTTGATAATTTGTGTACCAGTAAAAATCTAGTATTCTAAGCATAGATTTAGAGATAACTGAGAAATGAGTTTGTGTTCTGTGCCTTTCAGGGGACAGTTTAGTGTCCAGCTAAGTGCTATATTTATTTCATATAACGGTATGTGCCTTAGCTCCAGCTGAGTTATAAGCACCCTGAGAGCCTGTCTCACGGTTGACTGTTCCGGGTGTCTTCCATGGTGCTCTGTTCACCCCGCCCAAGTACTCTACTGGGCTGGAGTGAGTGCACAGTCACGAGTGACTTTATCAGCTTAACCCAGGGTCACTTTCCTGAAACCCTGAATGTCTTTGAAGCCTTATGTTTTATTCTAAATCCATGCACATTTTCCATTCTACCCTATTTTCTGTATTACTTTCTCTCTGAATGGTTGAGTAAAATTAATGCTCCTTAGGAATTCACTGTATTCATTCTGTGACTTTTGCAGCCAGGTCTCATCCCATCCACTTCTCCTGGGGGAAGAGAGGCAGTTTCTCAGTTTTATAAAGTAGCTATGGTTGAGCATCTACTCTGAAGGACATGAAAGATCTGGCATCGCAGGATGACTACATTTTAGTTGGAAGCTAGATGGTACTAGCATCCTTTCACTGAACCGATCTACTTAGAAATTTATTTGCAACTAAAGTTGAAGTATGAGTTTTAAAATTGTTTTTTCCCAAAAGACAGCTGTAATATCAAGGGGTTTTTTTTTTTATTATTTTTTAAAGGATTCCAAAAGTAAAATAGTTATCAAAACTAGAATTCTGTCAATTTTTAAGACAACAAAGATCACCCTTATAAAATATGAATATTTTGGCAAGATCACCATTATAAAATTGAATTTTTTGGCAGAGAAAAGTATAAAAGTTAGAATGAATTTATGGCATAGTAACTGTAATGAAAATAAATTAGGTCAGTCAAATCAAACCTGCTTATTAATATGTTTAACTATGCAATGATTTGGGGCTAAATAAATGTGTTTTACAGCAAACTAAATCACAGTAATGATCAACATGAATATGCTTTAATTACTAGTTTTAAAGAAAAGTGAGCTTTAAGGTATGTTAGTAATGCGCAAGTCAGATGTAAGGATTCTTTCTTTTAAAAAATTAAAAATAATGTATTCATTTGTTGCCTATATACATTTTATATTATAACCCTTACTCTTTGTTATGATACCATTATTGATTGTATTTCTCTTTTTATGCAGAAAGCACAACATCAGGAAGTGTGTTTGAAAGAAATACAACATAGCCTTGAGAAGTCGGAGAATCAAAATGAGAGTATTAAGAATTATTTAGAGTTTCTTAAAACCTCTTATGTAACAATGTTTGGATAAATTGTTGAATTTATTTTCTATATGCAGTAGGCTTTTACCAAGTCTAAAATGTGATTAGTTAAAAAAAAAACAAAAACTACTGATTGTTACATTTCATGATTTATTGGTAGTATTGGAATTTTTATGTCAAGACATTTGAAACATAATTTATTGTGTAATAGAAAGTTTACATGACAGCTATTAATATTCCTTTTTGCTGGATAATCCTCATTTAGCTCTTGAAAAATATATTGGTTTTTTAGAATTTTTTTTCACATGTATACAGAAATCAGAATCATTCTTTGTGATCTATAGCTACCACTCAAGTGAATTTTTAATAACCCAGGCCAATTATGAGTCAAATACATGATTTCACAATAATATATATAATTGTCTTATATCGTGGTGCTATGTAAATATAATAAAAGAAAATATTCTGAATTTTAATTTTTAATAATGGTACAATCACATACTTCCTAAAGATACCAAATGTGTCAATATACTTAATAATGCCTCACATATATGATGAGTTGCCTGTATAATTTGTTAGATTTTAAATATAAAGTGTAAGTAATAGCTATTCAATGCCAACTGACGCATTGGCATGCATTGTTTTTATATAAAGAATAGACAGCTAAGCTCTCCTGTGAATTTACAGCCTCTTTTCATTATGTATAAGGGGCCATCTGATACTGTTGTACACATTGTAAAGCCTCTGTGTTAACTAGCGTATTAAAAGAGAACAACTTGTCCTGTCCTTCTCCTGGTGACTCACATGGGATAGACAAAATAAGCACTCTTAATACCAACAAGCTTTAGGATAAGATCTTCATTATTGGGATGAAATAAAAGAGAGACCAAGAACTGGCTCCCTGTAATCTCCGGTGCTGTGTGCCAAGGCGGGATGCTTTGTAAAGGGTGGGTGTGGCTCACAAAGGATCAAGTGGTAGGGACTCCTCTTGGACAAGGACCTCAGAGCTATTTTTATCACAGGAACATTTGGATCTTGAAGGATCCCTCAGAGGGGCAGATTATGTACTACACAGTCCCAGCCCATGGACAGAGACAGCTGTCTCTCCAAGCAAGGTGTTTTATCTTCTCGGATCAGACGTCGGAGCCGGCTCTCCACTTGTTCCCTCCCTCTGAAAACCGCCTTTTCGCTCACAGAGGCTGACTTCCTGGTGACTCAAGTGCTTCATAGTCTTTTTTTCTTAAAATAGCAAAATATAGAATATCAGAAACTAGTCACTTTGCACAACAGTTGCTAGCAAGGTTAAATACTGCCTTTTTAAAAATACTATAGTACTTGTGATACTAAAAAAATATTTCATCCTTGGACCCTTTTTTTATTCTAAAGCAGAGGGATCCTTATGATACACACATGTGAAAGGCTTATATATTTTCTGCTAGACTGTGATCTGCAATGCAAAGGCAGAACTGTGTCTTAGTCACATTTATATCTCAACCCTACATAGTCTTTGGTGTAAAGTGGTGCCCAGTTGATGTTGATGGACAGATAAATGGATGGATGCTGTGAGACAGGTACTCATAGTCTTTTCAGTACTAAGAAAATGTTAGGCGCAGTGGAATTAGCTACTATGATGGCAGTATAAAACTTAAGTTTTAAAATTGGCATTTGAATTCAAGTGTTCTGACTCTGGAATTAAAGTTCTGGGTCCAGCGATGTCTTTCAGGGGTAGCAGTGGCCACGGCGGCAGCCTGGCAGCAGCATTGCAACTGCTTATTGAACACTTGTTAAATGTGATACATGTATCAGCTCACTTTTCAGGAAACTAAGACGTTTAACAGGTTCCCTCTGGCTTCTACCGCTGGTGGTACATGCATGACTATCCCATTGGTGGCTTGTATCACCCAACGGGACTGTCCCGTGCCTCCCAGCGGGGCAGTCATGCATACAGCACCAGGGGCTCAGAGCTGCCTGGTAGCATGACAAATGAATTACGGCCCAGTAGTGAATGTGTCAAAGGTAAAATAATTTGATCCAGGTTCCACATCTAAAGTCTCTGCTCTTTAGCCATATTACATTTGTATTCATTTCATAAGGTAATAATTTCTTTTAACAGTAATGTATGTATCTCATTTATTAATGCTTTCTTTTTATAGTCTTAAGGTTTTATTTTCATTAATGTAATTTGGTCTGTGGCATTTTAAACAGTGGTACCTGCAGTGTTCGAGATAAGCTTCCTACAGAGTCCTTAAGGTTGATGCCTGGCTAATAGTGACACAGCACGACAGGAAGCTTAGCAGCTTCTGTGCGTAGTGTTCCCATGGGAAGCATTAAGGCTTTCGTGCCCTGGTGTCCCTGGACACTAGGTATTTCTGCTTCCAGTTTTCCACCATCTCAGGAAGCTCGTTTCCCATCGTCCCAATAGGTTTGCTGCATTTTCTCTTGATGTATAATAGTAAGGGCCTCAAGATTTTATCAAGTTATGAAAGATTTCTTCCATTATCTATGTTATTTTTGCATTTTCCTGTGTTCCTTTCTTCCTCCTAGATCTGGTCTCCATGTGATGTGGCCTTTTTCAACAGGCCATCTGTTCCTGCATTTCTTGTGAAGTATTTCTTCAACCTGATTTTTCTGACCACTTGGATGGTTTCTAAGGCCAGTCATTGTCTTTTTCTGCTGGAATGTTGAATTTTTAATTAAAAACTCATGTGATTTTTTTAGTTCCTGAAGTCTTTTTTTTTTTCTAGTTCTGTAATTCCATTATATTTTCATTAAAATTCTCTTCTGTCTCATCCATTGGTTCTCCTTCAGTAAGCACCTCTTATTTCTGTTCTGCTGGCCATCTTTCCTTCCAAGTTGCATTAATGAGTTTCAATTTTCTTGCCTGCTCATGGCTGTGGTTCCCTCAGTACCTGCCAACAGCCTATTGTTCTGCACATCTGCTGAGCAGTAGCAAACTAAGTGGTAAAAGTTAGGATGACCTCTGTTCTCATGGGCATAGGAGACCTGTTACCATCTGCTGAGTTTCTAGTGAGGAACTACTTTGCCCCCTGACTTTCTTGGTCATAAGTAGCAGTTCTTTCCCCAATATCAACACTGCAAGCACTTTGCTGGAGAGTCTCCCTTAAGTTTTCTCAGGTCAGCAGGTCAGGTGCAACAAATAGCAGATGAAGTCCTCCCTGGAGATGACCCACAAGTATGATCTGCAGTTGTACAAATGTGTAGCAATTTAAAGAAGTTTGATCTGTCTGCTGGCTTGTTATCCATGGTCTTTATTCTTATGTGAAAAACAGTCATAAAATTATGTGCTTAGTGTGATTCATTTTCATAATTAGAAACATCTCTGTGTATGTAAGCCCACATATGTTGATATGTGCATGAAAGAAGATACAGATACCTACATGCCTTCATGAAAGTGGAGAAAAGAGTAAATAATTTCTCCTATATGTGCTTTTATTTTACCTTACTTATTCTGATCAAATTTTACACCTTTTGTAGCAATTTTTTTCTAATCACATAAACTTTTTAAAGGTCAGAAGATAGGTTTGATAGGTGTTAGGGAATGGGAGAGGAGTGGGATTGGTGAGAAGTTATAGTCCAAGAATGAAATACTGGAATTTGATTTTCAGAGGTGGAGGAATTGGAAAATGAAGGGAAACCTGCTAGCAATGGAAGTGAAGGTCAGTGGAAGCCAGGATATTGAGTAGGTGAGAAGCTTTGGATGCAAAACTCTCTAGAATGTGCCAGGAATTAGAGTGAAGCAGAAGAAAAAGCTTCTTAGTTAAACATGAGCTGATGAATAGATGACTTTGATAAGGAATGAACTTTTAAAATTCTGTTCAGGGTTCTGATTGTTCTTAGAATAAAACCCAAAGTCCTCAGCATGGCCCTCAAGGCCTGCATGATCAGGGCCCGGCCTCCACCCGCGTACTGCTGTCCTCCCCAGCACTACACCATCTTACACGTGCTTACCTTGAAAACCAAGCTCCTTCCTTCCTTCCTGTTCTCATTTTAGGATATTCTTTGTCTCACTCTCAGCCTTACTAAATCCTGCTCATTCTCCCATATGTCTTCCTGTGCGTTTCCTTCATAATTGACAGTAACTGTTTTTTTGTGGTTGTTTCCCATTATCTCAGAGATTTTGACCTGTAGAAGGACTTACCAGTTTTGCCTTTTATCGAACACAGTATGTGTTACATAGCGGACACATAGTGTGAATTAATAGTGATAATGCTGTTAGTTTTGACTTCAAAGAGGGGAAAAAGGATTTGCCCAAGAAAGGTGGGATCTTTCCATCACTGTGGAATCTGGGAGAAAAATTGAATTTCCCTCCTGCAAACAAGTATCCTTGATGAGGGGTGGGGTGTCCTTTCTGGCTGAAGCTGAGGTTTAGTGTACCGGAGACTGGTCTATAATCAGATGTCTGTGTCAGAGGCCACAGTGGAAAATGTTGATAGATTTGGTAGTGAGACCATTCGGAGGGTATAATGGGTTATTGTAACGGCTGCTCGCTTCCAATAGTTGAAGAGAAAGATCCTCCTTACCTCCCTTTTCCCTGCCCTCCTTCCCTCCCTTCCTTTCTCCCTTGTCTAAGAATAAACATCCATGTGCTATCTGTTTTTCTTCTGATAGTACTGAATTGGGGAAGTTGCCCAAATCCCACGTTCAAGTGTATTGTACCAAATACCTAGGATTAGCAAATACATGCAAGACATTTATACTGAAAACCATAAAACAGTATAAAGAAGAAATTTTAAAAGTCTAAATAAATGGTAGACTATATATTCATGAATTGTAAAGATACTAACCATTTTTTAAAGTTAATAGCAATCTATAAATTCAGTACACTCCTAATCAAAAGCCAAACAGGTTTTGTTTTGTTTTGGGTAGGTATTGACCTCTAAAATTTACACTGAAATGAAAAGAACCCAGAATGACTAAAGCAATCCTGAAAAAAAAAGTGAAAACAAAAAGACAGACTACAAGATGTTGAAAGTTATTATAAAGCTACGGTGATTAAAATGGAGTAGTACCAATACAAGGATAAGACAAATAGAACAATGGAACATAATAAACAGTTCCAAGTCAATTAGATATGCATGTAAAAAAATTCTTAGCTCCAAATTTATACCATACACAAAATCTATTCAAGATGGGTTGCAGACTGTAATGAACAATACAGCTTTTAGAAGAAAACAGAAGACCATTTTCAAATGCTTGGAGTAGGGAGAGATTTCTTAAACAGGATATAAAAGGTGCTAACTCTAAAGGAAAGGATAAATTGATTTATATTAGAATTGACCACTTTTAATCATTGCATATCACAAGCAAAGTAGCCCACAGAGGGGTAAAAATATATGAATTTTAAATAATATGTCAAATACATTTATATTCATATATATCAAAAATTATCTAAAATTCATTTATATTAAGACCTAACTTGCATTTTAACTACCTAAAATAATTTTAATATAAATGACTAATCAAGTAGATATATAGAGAAGTAAATATTAGCTTCAGGCATTACCTAAACTGCTACCAACTAAATATTAAATAAAAATAAACTGCTTCTAAAATTATTTATAAAACATTGATATGAACAGAATATTAAAGATTCATGATAGCAGAACTGTTTATAGCATTCCAAGTCTGTCCACAATCCTGATATGTACTTAAAACTAAAATTGAGAGATTATGACTAAACCTAATTGAAATTTGCTTGAATGTTTAATGACAAGATTTGATTATTCTCATTAGGTGCCCGTCATCAGCTAAGCAGAGTAGTTTCTGCCATCATCTAATTATTCCTTTAACATTAATGCCTAAGTTGCAAATTATTGTAACAAGTGACATGAATAATTCTGGGTTTCAAGAAGGCTCAAATTTTTTGTGGTATTTTGACAAGTAGGCATTTGTTCTGGATAATAATTAAATGCAGACAAACATTTGTGTGGCTGTTCACTGCATAACGATTTATACCATTTTGCATGGCATAAAAACCTTAGACTGGTGTAATTTCATTGCCTTTTCCTCATCTTTCTTGCTACTGTTGTCATAACATTTCTATATGCTACAATAAACCTCAGACACATTGTCATTGCTTTCATAATTATTGTTCAAAGAGATCATAAATAAGAAAAAATGTACATTTACCTTATTCTTATCATTTCTAGCACTCTATTTAGATCCATATTTATATTTGGTCTTATACTCCTTTTACTTGAAAAATTCTCTTTAATATTGTAAGTCCTAGAAATAAGTATTCTAAGCTTTT
>RJWT010030176.1:0-14687 GCA_004365215.1 Cuniculus paca | reverse complement strand
GGGGATTTTAGGAGTGGGAACAAAGGATAATGAAAGTCCACCAGGGCAAACCATAAATGCCACAGTTCCATTTTCAGCATTCGCAAAAATCTGTAGCAAATTGTGAACTTCAAAGGGCTTGGGTGACTCCACCCCTATGTCACTTCTCATGACTATAACTCTCATGGCTTCTTTCTTTTGATGACTTTGCTCACTCCTTGCAGTTTTCCTTGGAAGACCCACATTCCAGGATTCTCCAAACTTCTGGGTGCTTCACAACCACAACTTCATACACTGCTCTCTTAGGGGCACACTGCTTCACTTCCCAGGCCTTTTTCTGAATTCTGGGTGGAAGCCATCTTAACCTCCAGAATTTTTGCATTCTGCATATGCTTAAAACTAGCACCTTGATGTGGATGACATCAAGGCCTGCTGTCAGGTGAAAAGGTATCCAGGTTTCCTTCTCCTTGGCTGTAGGAGTCAAGTGCCAATGAATAAAGTTCTGAGAAATAATTTCTGTAGGTTGCTGCCATTCTGGAACATGGTGGTCTGGGGCTTTCTTTCAAAGCAAAGTCTTTCACTTTTGCAATTTTGAAACTGTGAAGGGTAGAGTGCTGCTTCTTCTTGTGATGCCTTTAGGACTTCTTTTCTATTTTTTTCCTTGTCAGCAGTCAAGACTTTCTCTTCTCCAGCTTTGCAGTCCACAGTTTTACTGGAGCTTCCCTGCTTGCCAAGCCCAAAACATTTTAAATCATCTGCTTGGCTCTTTGCTCTTGATTACCAACATAAATTTGGCTAAAATACCCCAACAGTAGCCGTGCCACCACCTCAACATTAGATTGCCTTCAAATTTCTTCTGCCAGATTAGTCTGCCACCCTGAGTCTTAGATAAAGTATCTGGATATAAGCAAAATGTGGACAAACTTTCTGCTAAGCCATAACACACATCATTATCTGTAGTCCAACAACCAATGCAGTCATTCTTCCTATCAGAAACTTCCAAAGTCTGATCTTTACTGACAGAGTATCTATGAGCCTCCTGGTCTTGAGCAGAAAGGAGACAATAATCTCTCATTAAGTACAATCTCAGGTGTTCCAGCTCTACTTTTTCAGCTGGTATCACCAAACCTTTTCTAAATCCTCCCACAAGGCAGCTCCAAAGACTCCTAAACCATTTGGTTAGGTACAATTATAGTCATGGCCCCATTTATGGTACCAAATTTTGTCTTAGTTACTTTTCTCTCATTATTTATGCAATACATATTGTACCCTAAATTAAAGGGGGAAAGGTTTATTTCACATATAGCATGTAAAGATTTCAGTCCATGGTTGGTTGGTTCCAAGGCAGGGGTCAAGGGAGAAGGACATCACAGAGGAGAATTAGTTCATGGCAGGCAGAAAATAGCAAAAGCAAATGACTCACAAGGAATTTTAACAGCTTTTTTCTACCCCTTTTATAGTCTGTCAAGAGTATCCAGCTTAGGGTTGTTGCCTAACCAATCTGTGGACTAAATGAGTGATTATACCCCCTTAATGCCAGCATCACACTTTCTAGATCCAGCTACATTTGAAAAAGCCTCACCCATGACTGCATGAGGGTTTGAGGGTACATATAGACACAAACCGTAAGAGGCATATAGTTCTCTCTCTCAGTGACTTATTTTCCCTGCCATAGCATAAAGTTATTGTTTGGCAATGATTTTTTTCCATTTACCTTTTCTTCTGAAGGGATGGCGGTTCATGTGTAGAGCAGAATTACCACTTCTAGGCTCACCAAAACCTTCAGTTTTGTTATTAATTCATTTTATTTTTCCCATTCGCTGTCTGACTATCTCTTGAGGGAGTTTAAAAACCCCAGACTGAATATAATAAAACCTTTTTACCTAAGTCATTGATAGTTGCACAGGCTAGAGAGCCCCTTGAATTTTCCTGGGTGATGAATAGATTTCCCTTTTCATTAGTTACTAAAATTCACAGATTTCTTACAATGGTTATTTTGTTACCCTAACTTAAGCAATGTGACAGGAAATTTTGATTTACAGACTCTAGATAGTTTTAGACCTTTAAATTAGTCTCATTTTGAAAAGACTCTGGGAGGCAGCCACTGAGAAAGTGGTACTTCACTTCTGTTTGTAAATCAGGTTCTGTTAACATCAAAGCTTAAAAGTTTCTTTAAAGAAAACATGGAAAGAGAATAAAAGCAAATCATTAACACTATACTATATTGTTAGTTTTTAAAAGATCACCTCACTCACTTGTAGAAACTCTGAGATGCTCCTAGCTGAATATAACAAAATAAGAACCTTTCTATAGATCAACAATCTGAAAATCATAGACTAAATGACTTGCTGAAGGTCACAAAACAATCACAATTGCCTTCTGTATCTAGAATTCTATAATTTATGGATCTACTTCAACCTGTACCAAAGTATTTTCCTATAGATATAATTGTATGTCTGGTTTTATGAAAAACTTTATTAACTCTTAAATAGACAAGTAAAAATAATTGCACAAATTCATTTTTGAGTGAATATAAGTTCTGATGAAATATCTCAGTGCACAAAAAATGCCTATTCATACTATATTTCAGAAAAACATATAATAGTGTGTTTTGGTTACTTTTCTCTCATTGCTGGGACAAAACACCAAAGTGAAGCAAAGAAAGGTTTATTTAGCTTACAGTTTCTGGAGATTTCAGCTCATAGTCAGCTGACTCCAAGGCAGGATGGCATTGCACTGGGGCAACACTTCAAGGCAGCTGCCAGAAGAAAAAGGGGAAACAAGGCTCTTCTCCTCCCTTATATGGTACACAAGCCACCCCTACCTTTTCAGGGTGGGTGTAGCACTCACAAAATCTCCTTGCCCTCCTTTGCACAGTATGAGGATATTTACAAAGTAAAAACCCTGGCTCCCTGCTGAGTCTCTCAGTTAAACTTCTAAACTTTTCAAGTTGACACAATGTATCAACCATAACATAGTGTTAATTGTTTGAAAATGTGGGTGTTTTCCCCGCAGGATCCATGTCTACATTTTTCTTTTTTGGTCTTTTTGAGACAATGTCTCACTATGCAGTTCAGGCTGGTCTTGAACTCACTTTGTAGCCCAGGCTGGTCTTGAACTTGCAGCGTTCCTCCTCCTCAGCCTCTCAAGTGCTGGAATTACAGGCCTGAGTCACCATGTCTGGCTTACAATTTTTTTATTATGTATAAGTATCACTGCCTACAATGTTCAAAGGAGTAGGCAAAAGCAGTCTCATTTGTGTCACTGCACACATACATATATCAATAAAATGTTCCTCTAAAAGTGATATGAAACTAGTGAAGATTGAAAATCTCTGTCAGAAATATGCAGTCATACGGGGTCACCTGCACCATCAGGATGAATATAAATTTATTTGAATGCTTATAAAACCGAGACTTACACAATAATTGGTAAGAATATAAATTTGAGGCTAAATTGCTTTTACAGCACAAAAAGAGGAAATCTAGACATGCTTTGTGTTATAACACTTCTGTGTTTTCATAAAGTTTGAAGATAATTAAAAAATGGTCTTATTTGTTTTTCAGGAAATTAGTACTGCTTATTTTACTCTACAAGTAAAGTAGAAATATAGTCTTAAAAATTTCATATAACTGCAAAGAAGCTATTCATTAATCACACTGGTAAGTACTGAAATATGAAAGAAGAAAATAACAAGGAGAAGGAAAACAAAAAGGAAGCCAAGAAGTTTAATGTTAAAAATATATCTTTAAGATACTTTCTTTTGAATAATGTCAACTTTATTCTGTCAACAAATCTCTGTATTTAATCCATACTACACAGAATTCCTTAAATTCTTCCTTTCATAAAATCATTCAAAGTTTATTTTCTGGTTTCCAAATCTATAATGAGTTAGAAATAAGTTACAGAACACTATTCAGCTTCTATAGGAAGGTGCACTGATAGTCATTTCTTATGTTAGAATGATAACAATGGAAAATGAGGAAGTAATTGTATAATCACGTATGCATGTACAAGAAGAAAAAAACCATATACTACCATCAAGGAATGTGTAACCTGATTTTGTAAGGCTGAGAGCACCAATGTATTATGAAATCTAACCATGAGTTTTAATGATGAAAAAGTCTTCAGAAAAAGTTAAAATGTTTATGTTTTCTTTTAGGAAAAGTAGAGCTATTCATATATACACTTAATATACTTAAAAGATTTTAATGATGCAAAATACTTAAATATTAACTTACTTATTTTTCAACATATATGTATGTATTTCATTTTCATTATCGACATTGTACTAAACATTGGAATTCTGATAGAAATGAGACACAAGGACCTGTCCTCAGATATGAACTTACTAGGATATGGGTAATAGCAGGCAGAAAACTATACTTTTGTTTGATTATTATTATTATTGTGATATATAGAAAACAGAAAAATCAGTATTCCACAAACACCTGCAGGTAAACTAGAAAAAGGCATTTCTCATTCAACTACAATTTAACATTATGGAGCATACCTTGGTAAGTGAAGTATAGACTGAATTTTGGCCTCCTCTACAAAGCACACTTGTATAAGCATCATCTACTTCAAAATATGTGGTTTTGGGGTAAAGATATAATGACAGAACTTAGTTCAGTGGGCAAATTATAGAAGAGGAATTAATTATAATAATTAATGGCATGAAAAGTCAAGAAGGGAGTGAGAATATACACAGATAAAGATCATTATGGTCAAAGTATGCAGAGAATTTATGAATAGGAAACATCTAGCTCTTGTTGGGTAGGCTTTACTTTGAACTTTTGTGATCAGCTTAGAGAAGCAATTAAAATATCTCCAACTAAAGAAGGGAATGAAGTACATTCTAATTGGGTAAGAAATCTCTTTAGTGCTTCATGATTCAAAAAAATTTGTAAAATATTACAGCTTTCCATAAGCCTTTCAATCCTTAGAGACATTGCTATCCTGAAATATACACAAATCAATGCAAAAGGGCTGGTATCTTTAACATAATATTTAACTCTGAATGTAATTGAAAAACAGAAGAATCTAATTTTCTGTTTTTGTGGCTTGACATATACATCAGAGTCAAAGGAAAATTGCTGTTTGCATCTGCTTTCAGCTTCCATTTCTCTTTTAACTTTTAAATATTTAAGTAAACTTTGTTAAGCAAACAAAAAAATCACACCAGAAATGTTAAAAAGAAATGGCAAAAAGAATTTAATCAATAATGTTTCAACAGAAGAAACAGTTGATTCAAAATGATATCTGAATCAACTACATTGAAACAATGTGGAAGAGATTTTAAGTGCTGGAATGATCAAGTAAAAATATATTCAAGTACATAAGAGACAGACTGATACTGGAGATATGAAGAGAATGTGGATTTATTTCTGACTTTTCATGTGACATCCTCTGTATTAGATTGTATTTGCTAAGTGAAAATTGGACTCTAATATAGAAAATTGGACTCTAATATAGAAAATTGGACTCTAATATAGAAAATAATTCTAGATTTTAATATTGACATGAAGTTATTAAATTTTTTACATACATTTTAACAGAGCAAAGATGGAATTTACAATTCCAAATTGTATAAGGAAAATTCTCTAAGAAAGGTGAGTCCAGGGGTTAGCCAGAAAGAAATCTACTTTAACCAACCTCAGCTGTAGTAGAGCCATCTTGGTCATCCCCATTTTGTCTTTACTTCTTAGTGTACCTCAGACCGTCCTTTTCATAAAAGTTCTTATATGTGGGATTATTTAAAAAAATTTTTTGGTTGTTTCTTCTTAAAATGTAAATGGTACAACAAATATGTTTATTCATTAAACCTAAACTTCACCTAGTTTAGAACATCTAGTAAAATAGAAAGAAAACACATATTAAATATAAAAACAGTTCAATTTAAGGAAGAAGCTTTTTTTACTCCAAATGACAATGACAACATGTGGAAGTAGACTACTCTTAGACAGGATGCTCTGATTACAAACATCCCAAGAGTAAGAAAAGTATAGATAAGGACAGAAAAAACAAACAAACAAATGCACAAACACTGAGTAAAGGGAATGGAGGGAAAAGATGATGTAATAGGATAGTGAGTCAAATGTGGGGATTGTTCCAAAGCTTGCTTCAACTATCAGTGCTTACTTAAAATCAAGGATGGGCCAGATCCATTTTTTTTGCCTATGAACATCCACTCTGCCTACCACCACTAATGGAAAAGTCTCCTTTCTCCTTTTCAACACTGTGTCTCCTTAGCTATCTTGTTGAAAATTAGTTGACCATGTATGCTTGAGTATACCTATGGGCTATGTCAATCTTGTTGCATTTGTCTATGCATTTGTTTTTACATCAATGCCATACTTTTTTGTTAGTATAGCTTTGTGATATAACTTGAAATTAGGCACTATAAAGCTTCCAACTTTATTTCTGCTTTCTCAAGATCGTTAGTGCTTCTTGGGTCTTTTGTGTACATGTATATCAAAGTATCATGTTGTATACCTTCAATGTACATGATTTGAAAAATCAAATGTGAAAGAAAGTCAAAGGACTATGTGGAAGAAGGAATTCGCGTGAAATTTAGTAAAGTCACAGATAGAGACCATTTGTTCAGATTAGTCAGGACAGATAAAGAGGGCAGCTGATCATTTATGAGGTAAATGATGGGAATATACAGGTTCTGTTCACAGACTTGTCATAGGTTAAAGGCTTGTTAATCTTGGAGTTGTTTGTACATCAAACAAAGCAGGTAATTGTTTGCAACATACTGGGTCATGGAAAACAAAATAGTGGCAGAATTTCTTAATCACTTCCAGTAGCACCAGCTCAGATAAATTTCAAAATTCATTTACTAAAGCCTATTCATCAGATTGTAATAAAATCTGTCCTTTGGCATTTGAATTCAAAACTGAAATGGATATATTGAAGCAATAAAATTTTTTTATCCCACTGATATGCAGAGTAAAATAAATAAGCTAGTAAATGTAATTCCAACTTCTGATATCACAACTTTGAAGAAGCTGAAATAATTGAGAGATATGACTCTTACTAACAAACAATACCTCTATGAAACACTACACAATGTTTAAGACTTTGCTGTACCCTAGAACTTTTAGAGGTAAAATTGCATTGATCCAGTGAACCCCTGAAGCTTCTGCTTGATTTTTAAATTTCTTCTACTTGAATAGTAGTTACTAGATCTGAGAGGGACGGAAACATGGGAATCAGGACATGAAGTAGAGAATCAACAACTTCCAAGAGTCAGTGTTCAAATTTTGATAGAATTTTATTTTATTCATGTTCCTCACCACCCAGAACCCTACTAAAAGTTCTTTGTCATGGTAAAACTGTCTTTACATAAAATCATAACAATAATATTTTAGCTCATTATTTAGACAAGAACAACTTATTTTTACATTTGCTGTTGCTAAATACAGTATGTTTAATTCTAGAAACTTTGTATTACTTTGTATTTGTACGTTCTATGATTTGCTTACTAGATTAGAAAGTATTTGATCTTTCTCAAATTTTATAAAAGTTATCAGAAAAGTATAAAAATTGGAAACTTATTGTGTAGTTCTTCAACAGTCTTTGTATAATTGCTTCATTATTATGATATTACTAAAGTTTGTTATATTTTATAAATTGGTAATTTACTTTTAAACAGATTATTAGAAAGAATAGGGCATTGAAATATTTTTGTTTGTTTGTTTTTTACAGGAGCAGAAGAGTCTTAATTTTAATAGGACCCATGCAACAGCATGGGGAGGTTGTATACAAGAGCAACCCTTTCTAGACTAAAATCAGGATGCTAGTGTTTTCATCTTATTTTTGATGTATTATTTGAGATCCAGATAGAAGAAATTTTTATATAACTAGTTGGTTGGACTTTAATAAACAATTTTGGTGGATTTTTTAATTCAAGTAAGAGTGTTCAAGATTTCTTCATAATGGAAAATTTCAGGACCTGCCTCCCATGACCACCAGGAGTTATGAAGCATTGATCTAGATCAGTTGTTGCAAACCTATGGCATGCATGTTATCTGTCTTTCTTTAAAGACAAAACATGTCAATGTATGAGTTTCTTAGGTTTTTCTCTAAACTGAAACTTCAGTATTCAGATTTAATTGCAGTGTCTACGCTTTGTGATAAGTAATTAGGTTTTGGGTTGCAGTTTGGGAACTCATCTCTAAAAAGTTTGCCATCACTGATCTAGATGATTAGTAAAAAGTGTTCATATTACATCATTGATCTTGAGTGACATATTGCTGTATGTACTCATAAGTCATGAGGTGAAAAGATAACTTTAGGTAATACAAAATCTAATTATTCAGGTGACTCAGTTCAAAAAGTACAATAATTATTTCAATTCTATAATTTATAATTATATCTTGCCTTTGATGAAGTTCTAATTATGTAATAAATACTCCCTCCCAGACTAAAGTATTTTGCAATTATAAAGAACTTTTTAATAATATTGAATCCTTCAAGCCATAGATAGCTGTCACAAGATAGGCCAGACAAATACTTTCGCATCAGTTGCAGTAAAGAATAATTTGAGAACTCATGCAAGCACAGAAAGGCATGATTCCTTCCAGAACGAGGAGACATAATTAGATATTTGTATGTAACATTTAACCATTAAGTATGCTTTCCAGCTATTTAAAATTAAAGTGCCTATTTCATCACAAATTAAAAATAAGTACATATATATAGTTTTGTATATTAGTGGCACAATTCTATGAAACAAGCAGTTAAGGCAATGCAAAAATGTGAAAGTCACAGGGAAAAAAATAACATAAAATTAAATTAAAAATCTCAAGATTTGACGTTACTTTTCCTCTATACAGAGACACTCTTTTTTAATATAAAGTCATTTGAAGAAAAATATAATAAAGCCAGCAAACAACAAAATTCTACCTGGCATGAACTCACTTCATAAATTTATTTTTTTTACTTTTGGGGGAGTACTATGGATCAACACCTCTTTAAGTGTTTTGAGTACTTTGATATAGTGTGTGTATGCACATGTTCAAAAACTCTCTGTCTGAACATAAATTATACAAAATAGGACTTTAAATGGTGGTGTATTCCTGTAATTCCAGCACTGTAGAAGACTGGGGCAGAAAGATTGCAAATTCAAGACCAGCCTGGGAAACTTAGTGACTTAAGGAGACCATATTTTAAAATTTAAAACAGTTTTTAAAAGTTTAAAAAATTAAAACAGTTTTTAAATTGAAACCGTGGTTTCAATTTCAAATACTAACAAAAAAAAGTATAAGACTTTGAAACATTCTGTACTATTATTTGTTAGTTACAATTAGAGTTGGGTGAATAATAATTCAGTTTGCCTAGATAAATCATTTAATTTTGAGTTTACTTGGATTTTCTATGAAAGTTGGGTTTGATTAAAAAGGTCACATTGGCAATGCAGGACAAAATTCCACTTACTATTGTTGATTTAATAACAAATTTCCTTTTGAGCTTGATTCTTTTTTTTTTTGTTGTTGGTTTTTTTTTTTTTTCTTTTTGGTACCAGGAGGCGAGTTCAGGATCTGGTGTTTGCCAGTTAATCCTCACTCTTCAAGAATAAACTTTAAATATTTTTCAACACAGAATTAGAAGACATTTTTAAAGTCTGAATCAAAATAAATATTTTTCAACTCTGGTATAAAAGATGAAGTCGAACATATGCAGTTTTGTCATCAAAAAGCTTATAATTCAATATTGGAATCAGCTGTATAAATAGATAAACATAATAGATAAAATTAAATTATGCCATAAAAACAGGTGTATGCATTATGGAATCATAAACAACAGTATAACTCTGCTACAGCATATATACAAATTCATAATAAAGATAATTAAAACATTAGTTATTAAAATA
Source organism: Cuniculus paca (assembly GCA_004365215.1). Classification (NCBI taxonomy): domain Eukaryota; kingdom Metazoa; phylum Chordata; class Mammalia; order Rodentia; family Cuniculidae; genus Cuniculus; species Cuniculus paca. The sequence continues at coordinate 4,828 of RJWT010030176.1, read as the reverse complement.
TATTACTGAGCAAAAAAGCAAGCTAAGGAATTGTTTGGAATTCAAGGCACAGTATTTGTGAAGAATTAGTGGATGTCAGTGTATTAAAAAAAAACTTGTCCAAATAAAATGTCACAGTATTTATTCTCTAGGTGATCAAATAACAGATAACTTGTACCTTCTTTCACATTATATGTATTTACAATTGTAAAAATTATGCATTATTACTTATGCATAATAAAGGAACTTTACAAAAGATTTTTCTTTGGTCCCAAATTAAGAAAAATAATAAATGTCTCCATTCAGCATTCATCAAAAACAGCCTCTGATTAGAGTTAACACTATGAAGAAGACTATAAAATAGCATTCTCAACTATGCCATTTTTATGTAAAGATCATTTTGAATTGAAAGCAATTGAGAGGCAACAGATATGAGAACTTAATAAAAACATCATATGCATTTCCCTTGACAAACATGTCAGGAACTTCCCTATGAACACGTTCCTGTCACTTATCAGGAAGAGAACGACCTTACTGAACAGCCCTCCACTGTCTGCTCACTTCTCCACAAATGATTGTCCTTTCTTTCATATTCTTCTCAGTTTATAATCTGTCACCTTTTGGGGTTCTTTTCTGTGAAGCCCTCATGCACATAAAAGTATAAAATAAATTGTGTATACTTTTGCTTTTTCATCAGCTTTAAGGACTCAACTATAAAATTTAAATTTACTAAACAATATTTTAAAGGGTGTAAGTGAAGAAGTAGATGCACAGAAGGAGGTACAGAAAATTTGAAAGCATGGAAATTTATGACCTAAGGAGTTGGAGTGCTCCATATTCTGGCATTTGAATGCATTTGCCTACCTGACTTTTATCTGAATTCTTCACTTTAGAGGAGTTTTTCTTTTTTTTGTAGGCATGATAGATTCATTACTCATTGTCCAGCTCTTATCACTTCCCGAGAGGATGAAGAATAGAGAATGAAATTTACAACCTTCTAATTGATGATTGGTATTTCTGATGAATGCCTTCATCCAGGAGCCCACAAAGAATTTTATCTTTAGGGCACTAGATGTTCCTTACAATTTCCAATCTGAAGCAATTCTAACAGAGTTTGCAGTTCTCACATCCTCTTATCAGGGAATTCCAAGAGTTTTAGGAATGAGATTCATAAATATACATATACATTTTAAGTTTATACTTTTTTTTTTATTTTTTTATTTTGAAAAGAATATAACCAAACAAAACAAAACAGAGTAAAGTCAATCAAAACAAAGCAATGAACATGGTACATGACTTTTAAACAGGGTAAAAAGCAACCAATAAGGCTACCATAATGCTCATGTTATCTACAATATACCTTCCCATACCATCAGGGATAAGTAAAATCAAACAAAATACAACAAACTAAAACAGTAGAAACAAAACAAAACATAACAAAATAAAAGTAACAAAGCAGAACAATATAAGCAATACAGAAAATTCATAGTCTGAAAGTCAAAGGAGAGAGAACAATGCCCTATGTGACAAGGAGCCAGAAAAAAAACAAAAACAGGGGTAGCCTGCCCATTAATTGCAGAATGGATAAGAAAGATGGGATTTCATGGGGTGGAAACCTACTCAGCTATAAAGGAAGATAACCTCAAGGCTCTTGTAGGTAGATAGAGGCAACTGGTAATAGTGCTCACGGATGTAATGGATCAGAGTCACAAGGGTGAATTTTGTGTTGTTTCCATAGCATAACAAACTGAAGGTGTTAGTGGGATCCAAAATGCACAGTACATATTGCGAAAGTCAAAGGGGAGGAATTATCTAAAAAGGGAAGGAAATGACCACTATTAATCTATTATCATGATTTGAAATTCAGATTGTATTCATTGTTCTGATTAGTTTCATTTTATTCTGATTTGTTTGATTTTATTATAAGTTTATGCTTTCTAAAATTAGACTCTGCAAGGGCAGAAATGAAAGCCAAAGGTTGAAGCCTCACTGAAAAGAATGATGAGAAGAGTCTGAGTAAAGTTTGGTCAAGGAACGTCTTTGTCAGGATCAGCTTCTAGTAGTGGACATGCCGGTTACCTCCACAGTGGCATAAAGGGTAAGGGAACTTTGTGGTAGGGGTTATGGTCTTTTGCATTGATTAATATTCATAAAGTGTACATGAAAGTGTATGCAGTTTGCTCTAATTTATATCTCTCAGTAAAATATAAAACCAAAAGAATTCAACATATAAAATGTCAGATCAACTAGTGTCACCAAAGCATATCTCACACAGATAGAGGATTATTTTGTGATTAAGTAAGCAGATGATTTGGTTGTGATTTGTGAGAGCAGATACAGGGTTAGTAGCTCGGAGCAAAGCATAAGCAGATTTTTGGCTCATTGAAAAAAATACTGACATTCATCTTAACCTGTTTGAGTTGCTATAGTAAATTATCATAGAATGATTATCTTATAAATCACAAATTTATGTTTCACAGTTTTGAGACTGAGATGTCCACGATTATGGATCTGACAGATTCCGTGTCTGGTACAGACCCACTTCCTGGTCCATAAGTAGATATTTTTTTACTCGTCCTCTTGAGGGAGGAGATAAAAACTCTCTTAACATGACAATCATGACAAAAGACTAGGAAATAAAATGAGTTTAGGTATTATTCAATTGTGTATATAGACTACATCTTTTTTCATTTATCTGCCACTGGATCTTTAGGTTGTTTCCACGTTTTGGCTACAATTAATAATACCTCAGTGTGTGGGTGTGTAAATGTCTCTTTGAGATCTAGATTTTAGTTCTCTTAGATCAGTACACAAGGAGTGAGGTTGCTTGACCAGATGATAGCTCAACTGGTTAAATTTTGTTGAAGATATTTTCAGTTCTTTTGAAAATAGTGCATAAATGAGGAAAGAAAGAAGCGGAAACAAGAGTTAAATATCTCAGAATTCTATTTTGTAAGAGAAGGAAGGCATAAAAAAAGACACATTTTCTAACTTGGGTATTTTTGGACTTTTGTTTGATATCTGTGCTTTTTATGTTAAAATAAAGGTGTGAATGCACGGTAAATCATGAAGTGAAATGATTGTAGTAACCAATATAGATTTGACATTTTTAGATTTAAAAACTTAACTCTGTCTGATTAATACATATTCACTAAGTGAGTGTATTTTTAAACAACGAGATTAAGAAATTTGCCTCCATTACCAACAAAGTATAATTCAACAGAGCATTGTTAGAAAAACTACCATTATGATTCCTTAACACAGTGATGAAACGTGTTATCTAAAGTCATGACTTTTTAAGTATCATACCAATACTTTCAAAATATACTCAATTATTGATATGGTACCCATTTTAGTGAAAATTAATAACTTGTTACATAATATCATTCCAGATAACTACAATAACCCTTGAAATGTAGCATAATTGGGAATTTTTTTCTTTTGGAAATTTGTAATTTTTCCTGGATGCTTTTATTACCATATCTTTCATATTATTTTTGTACACTTTTTTCTCTAATTCCAATATCACATACACAAATAATTTAGTTATTTATGATCAATTAGTTTATATGTGTATATCTAACATATGATATATCAATTAGTTTATATGTGTATATCTAACATATGATATATGTGTATATCTAACATATGATATAGCATAGAATTAAGTATTATTCAATAGTGATATTTTCATCTGGATGAAATTTTCTTGAATAATACTTCCTAGAAGAAAATTATTCTCAAGAATGAAGATCGCACTTGCAGCAGCTGTCTGCCATGGAGGCAAATGGGAAGGAACCCCAGAGTTTTCTGGAGTGAAGAATGACACATTCCTGAGGGCAGCCTGGCGAGAGGAAACCGACTACACTTCTGTTTGGTGTATTCGGCAGGCTGGTCACTACTTACCAGAGTTTAGGGAAATCGGGGCTGTCCAGGACTTTTTAAGCACCTGTTGCTCTCCAGAGGCCTGCTGTGAACTGACTCTGCAGCCACTTTGTTGCTTCCCTCTGAATGCTGCCATCATTTTCTCTGACATCCTTGTTGCGCCCCAGGCACTGGGTATTGAGGTGACCATGGGACCTGACAAAAGACCCAGCTTCACTGAGCCACTAAAAGAAGAGCAGGGTCTGGAGTGTCTCCAGGTTCCAGCAGCAGTGGCGTCTGAGCTGGGCTATGTGTTCCAGGCCATCACTCTCACCCAGCAACAGCTGGCTGGACGTGTGCCACTGATAGGCTTTGCTGGTGCCCCATGGACCCTGATGACATACATGTTTGAGGGTGGCAGCTCAAGCACCATGGCTCAGGCCAAGCGGTGGCCTTACCAAAGACCTCAGGCCAGTCACCAGCTTCTTTGCATCCCCACTGATGCTCTGGTCCCATATCTAATAGGACAGGTGATTGCTGGTGCCCAGGCATTGCAGCTCTTTGAGTCCCATGCAGGGCATCTTGGCCCACAGCTCTTCAACATGTTTGCATTGCCCTACATCCTTGATGTGGCCAAGCATGTAAAAGCTGGGCTGCAGGAGGTGGGCCTGGCACCAGTGCCCATGATCATCTTTGCTAACGTTGGGCATTTTGCTCTGGAGGACCTGGCTCAGTTGGGTATGAGGTGGTTGGGCTTGACTGAACAGTGGTCCTAAAGAAAGCCAGGGAGCTTATGGGGTAAGATGGTGACCCTACAGGGCAACCTGGATCCCTGTGCCCTGTATGCATCTGAGAAGGAGATTGGGTGGCTGGTGCAGATGTCGGGTGACATTCGGCTATATTGCCAACCTAGGCCATGGGCGTTATCCTGACATGGGCCCAGAACATGTAGGGGCCTTTGTGAATGCTGTGCATAGACATTCAC
>RJWT010030175.1:0-14715 GCA_004365215.1 Cuniculus paca | reverse complement strand
TTGGGGGGGCCACATAGATACAAACCATAAAGTTAGTCTCTGACTCAGCAAGGTCATCTAATCTTCATTGCTCCGTATCTTTGCTTTGCAGTCAAGATTGTGTCTTTAGGCAGAAAGTCAAAATAAATACAGGATTTTGTTTTCACCTTCCATGTATCAATGTCCTGTAATGTCTACCTACCTACAAACAGAAGCAATTATTTTATATATTTTACTTTCATAGTATTAATATGTATATTTTATATATAGTGTAAAAGGCATATATATATGAATATACATATATATACACATACGTACATATATATAATCCTATCCCATTTAGTTCAACTTGGTCAGAGGCTTCAAAGAATTCTAAGAATTTAAAGGGTCTTCTATTCATATATATTGGGGACTTCTATTCATGTATATAGAAGGGACTTCTATTTATATATATTATAATGTGACTGACTCCAGCCCAAATGATGTATTGTGGTACCCTTCACAAATGTTGAATTATTTCTTCATAAACGACATTGGTTTTAGAATTGTTTTATTTTTCTGGAAAAATGTGTGTCACTAAAACTTAAAATCTGCTTTTACTTAGTGGAGGATTTTGAAGTATATGCAGTCAATGTGATGGTTGGGAATGAAATGTGATTGGCAGAAAAGGCTTCAAGTTTGATAGTAATATAGAAATTGGAAACAATAAGTATGCAGTTCATATTATACAATCCTATTTATTATATCAAAAATAAATTTAAAACTTTCAAGAAAATTTTCCTTAGAAAAAGTTCATTAATTTTATTTTTTATTTAAAATTTGTCCCAGAACATGTTTACATATTAGTTGAATACTGATTCCATTTCAGAGACCAAAGTAACAAAAAAATTCAGTGATTCAAGGTTTAAATAATAGTCCAATGTGTATTTCCTCAGTTTTTCAGAATATATGTGCATTATGAGTGAATAAAAATTAAAATATGAATGAATAAATTGCTATTATTTTTCTAATATTTGTTTGCTTTTTAAATTTAATTAATCCATCACAAATCTTCCATCCTCCAAGTATACTGACAGCAAATCTGGTAGCTATCATGTAGAGTTCATGCCACTAAAGCAATGTGAGTTATTATTATTTTCCTTATGTGAGGAAGAAGTAACACAAATGGAAAACAGCTGTCAGGCATAATTCGATTCATTATTTTTTAATGAAAGACACTGAGGTAGAATCTTATGAAAAATTAATTCCTTTAAAAATAGCAGCATAGTCATGGACTTTTCTTTAAGTTCCTGACAGCACTCAGAGGGCCTACGTAAAGGCATATGATTTTCAAGAGGATTCTGTATGTCAGCCAGTCTTTACATTGTCACAGAATGAGTTTAAGAATGGTAACCAGGTTTTGAGCAGTACTGACAAAAAACAATTCAAAAACAATAATTACTGCGCAGTACGTGAGGAAAAAAAATCATGTACTACATTTAAAACCTTTAGGGTATTGTTATAAATCATTAGGTTATAAACTTAATAGCCAATCTTAAAGAGTATTTGTTTATTGTGGTGGCTTTCGTTGGATCCAGAAAAAGTAGATATTAATACTACAAATTATTTTTTTTCCAAACAAGGCAATGAGTCTCAACTTTGATCAAAGTAAACGGGAGCTATATAAAGAAAATAAGGCTGTGAAATGAACACACTCTTTGAATCTTAATGAAACACGGATCTTCTTAAAGCACAATTATATCTTTTATTCTTTGCAACATCTGCCAATGACTTTCTATATTTTTAATGAAAAATAGAATAATGCACACAAATAAGACTTCATATGACTTGACCTTTCTATATTTCTGCAGGATTCTAAGGTATTTCATCTCTCAACTGCATTCTGTGAACTTTAGCTTCTGTAATTTTCTTACCTTATAGTCTCCTGACCTCAGTTCTGTGCATTAAATACTGCTCCTCACCACACACACACATACCTCATATAGAGTCTTAGAGGCATTTTCAAAATTCTTTCTGTTCTTCATAACTAGAATAGATTATATATTACTTATTTCTTTGTCTTTATCTCTTGCAAATATTAAATTAAATTTATAGCATCATTCTTTGAAGTACATGCTTCTCTAAGCTCCACAGGAGTATGCTATCTCTTTTTTGATTCATTTTTAGAAAGCAATAGGTGTGAATATTAGTTAAATAAATACATTATAGAGTTTTACTACTCCATGAGCCACAGATTGGCATAAAAGTACATGAATTTAATGGCAACTTGATTATCAGTAGAGTTAAAACAAATACACTCAACCATAAGATAACCCATATGACACATAAAAAGAATAATATATTCCTTAATTTACAATGAGTTTTGTCTTGGATTCATTCAGTTTGTAATTGCTTTGTGAAACTCTTCGGTTTGTTTCACACATGCACAGCTCTCTAGTCAATAAGACTCTGTGCCTTATCTGCAGAACTAGCTCTTCAGCCCTTGTCCTTCTTCACCCTTCACAGATTCTAATCCTGTTTTGAGTTTCATGCTGGTATGTAGTAAATATTTCATTTATTACATTGTAAAATTTCTTATCTGTGCATTTTAATGTCAATCAATTCAGCTAAGAAAAGATATAACAAATACACAAACTGATTACCTAGTGTGGCACACACAGAAACAAGAAGTATAGTACATTAAAATTGTAGTTTAAATCAGGTTTTGTGGCACTGTGGAGACATAGACATGAAAATGGTGTACTGAGTTTTCCTTTTGCAATGGTTCCTCAGATGGTAATGAAGGGAAGAGAAGATGAGCAGAGAGCACCATTTTCCAACTGTTACTTAATAATTTTCTAGTTTGACTTGTGGTTATTTGTTGAGGAGAAAAAATTTGTGACAATCAGAAAACAGACTTTAGAGAAGCTATAAGGTCTCTTTTAAAAAGTTTGTACTGAAAAGATGGTAGGCCTAACATGATAAGGATAAATCGAGTCTCTGCCTAAGAAAGTAATTTTACTGTTGAACTATTTGCTCATTTTTTTTTCCATTACACATGGCTTGTAGGAGCACAGAAACTTAATTATAATCACATTATATGTATAGAAAACCAGAGCAGTAAGTCAATTTAAATTAATACATTCCCATTTTTTTATTCTGTAGTCTATCAAATCAGTGTCATTGTTTCCATGTGATTTCAAAGTATAACAACTACAATAATTAAATAATCTGCATCTTATATAATAAAATTGTATTTAAAACTTCATGATACTCAAAGTGGCATCTCTACTGAAGTAATTTTCCCTCAAAAAGCAGGAAGATTATTGTCAAGAACATTCTACTTGATAGAAAATGAGAAAATTAAAAGTGCAATTATCTTTCCTTACTTCTAAATTAAACCACCATAGGTATAAAACTGTCAATTAGACAAATAACTATATTTTAGAAATTGCATTTGGAGCTCTTGAAATACCTTGTGTCCCTAAATTGGATTCCATTTACTGTCACAAAATAATGAGCCTTTTTCTCTTGACAGATGATTGCTTTCTTTACTGAAAAATAAAGCAAAAATATATTTTCAAGTTTCAAAGCTTATGTCATTTATAGTAACAAAATTATTTTTTAATTAATATATAGTAGCAAGATAATAAAGTATGTGAAAAAGGAAATGTATGTCAATATCATTCCTTGATTTTCTATTCTATATTTAAACTTCTTCATGGGTATCTAGGTTTGAATTTAACTCATTTAATTCTTGCAGTTTCTTTTGCTATCACAAGGAACATTGTCTGAATAAAGAATGTTCTGAGTCACTAATGTCCTAATATAATGCTTTTTTTTTTCTTTCCTCTCCTTCATTTACATAAAATAATTTACATGAAAAATCCTAAAATACCTTAACCGGCTTTCTTAGTAGAAATTAAATTTCCCTTAAAACAACTTAGGTAGAGATAGATATTTTCAAACTATCTCTCAGCATGATGTTCCTCAATATCTCTGGATTTCTCTAGATTCTAGACAGAATGTTACTATTTGTACTATATTCAGATTTCTACATGTGTCTATGGCTTAAGGACACTGAGTTCTTCATTTTATAGCAGACTGCCTTTTTTCAAAATGTATGGTCTCATTCTTTCATTAAACATTGTCTTTGTTCATAATAAAATAAACATTTGAGAAAATATACAGGAGGCTTATTCTTATGTTTTCCATTTCCATTCTTCAATATTTTTTAAATTTCCAGCAACTGACAGACCCCTGAGTCTTTATGGGAGGAAAATTCTTTTTATTTTTCCCCATCAAAACATTAATCAATGCAAACTTCATCATTCAAGTATATCTATTTGAAAAGTAAGAAAATCATTGTTGACAATGAAACAATTTGGTATAAATTTACTAGCATTTAGTAGACATTTATAAAGCACATATTGAACATAAGGTTCTGTGAAATGTGGTGAAATTTATTCTGTATTTACTTTTCGTTGCTTAGAGAATGCTTCATGTACTCCTTACTCGTAAAAATGAAGCCTGTTCTAAATTGTCAATTAAAGAAATTGCCTTATCTAATAATTGGTGTGTCCACTAGCAATGGGTACAATCTTACTTTAGAAAAGAAAAGAAGTATATTGTTGACTCGTCACCTCTCTGCCATTGTGGGAACTATGGTGAGCCACTCAGGAGGCCAGAAATCTCACCCATCACATCTCTGCCACCCTAGAAACCTCAGTGAGCTGCATGGGAGGGAATAAACCCCTCCCGTCACCTCTTCATCATCCTGGGAATCTTGGCCCAGAGGAACCCAGATACCTGGCCCACTCCTCTACACCACAGAACAGGCAGCCAGCATAGGAAGTGCCTGAGTCTCAGCAACTGGCTTGTCAGGATTAACCCAAAGTAAATCCACTCTAACAAGGGGAAACATGTTGCATACAAATCATAATTTATGCTTGGTACTGTTATATAACTATAGACTTTGCTCTTATGATCTAAAGTACAAAATCAATAGCTATGACAGTTTGTCAATTTCTAAATTGTGTTTGATAATATCATTATTGCTAACTGTACTACTGAATGTAGGATGCCATACCTGTTTCAATCAGTTGTTTTCCCTTGTGTAATAACATTGGGAAGTTCTAGGGTAATAACCTCACTAGAACCCCACACCAAAAGACTGGGAATGAGTCAAACAGAAACAACATTCCACTCTCAAATAATTGAGAAGGGAGGATAGTGGGATAGCACAAACCAAGAATTGCCTACACACAGAAGATGTCCCTGAAGGACACACATTTCTAGAGAGGTCTTGATACTAGTGATATTGCTACCTACCAACAAAACTCACAAGAATCATCACAGAAAATAAAATAAAAATATTTTGAAATGGAAAATGTCCAGATAAAGGAGCAAAATGCAACCTCAGACCTTCAACCCACCCAGAACAAGTCTAGGAGACATCAACTTAGAATAAATTGGAAGTAACACATGCGAAATTTCAGAAATGATAATAACCAAAGTAAAGAAACAACTCCCTGAGACTATAGAGGAAAACAGACCAGAAATAGTCTCTCAGGGAAAAAAAAAAAAAAAGAAATGACAATTATAATGAAAGAATTGCTGAGCATATCTACAGAAGACACACATAAAGATATAGAGGGTCATAGGTAAGTGATGGAAACTGAATGAGCAATATAGAAAAGAATTAGAAGACATGAAACAGATTTGAAGAAATATTCAGGAAATTAAAATTACCATTGAAAGCTGGAAAAATTGCACAAAATTGAAGAAACATTTTTCTGTCTTTGAAGACTGGATTGCAGTTATTAATCACAAATGGGAAGATCTTTTTAAAAATAACACAAGGAACCAGGAAACAACAATTCAACAGTTGTAAGACAATGCAATGAAAAAAAATATCTAAGACTGATAGGTATCAACAAAAAAGCAGGAGTCAACACAAATGAGTTAAAACACTACTTTTAGGAGTAATAGAAAAAAATTTCCCAAGGATGGGAAAATAATTTGACATACAGATAAGTGAGGTATATAGAACTCTTATAACCATAAACAAAACAAACCTACACTCAGATATACAATAATCAGGATTCCAGAAATTCAGCACAAAAACAGAATATAAAAAACTGTTATAGAAAAGAAATAGATCACCTGTAAAGGAAAGCCCATCAGAATCATGTCATACTTCTCAACACAAACTCTCAAGTCAAGAAGAACTTAAAGTCTTTCAAGTCCTGAAAGAAAAGAGCTTTCGGCTGGGGATCTAGCTCAGCGGTCTAAGTGCCTGCCAGGCAAGCGCAAGGTAGTGAGTTCAATCCCCGGTGCCGCAAAAAAAAAAAAAAGAAAAAAAGAAAAAAAAGAAAAGAGCTTTCAACCCAGATTGATGTACCCTGCAAACCTATGCTTCATAATGGAGAAGTAAGATACTTCCATGACCAGGAACAACTGAAGAAATTCACGGCCACCAAACCAATACTACGAAGAGTACTGAAAGATATTGTAGACAGAGATAAAAATAACCACAATTCCAAGAAAAACAAGAGAAAAGAAACAACCAGGTAGGGCAAGCAATTAAGCAGGGGAAAAGTAGGGAACTAACAGCAGGAAGATAACATGACAAAGAAAAACCAATACATATCAGTTTAGCTCAGTGGCACAAGCATCTGCCAGGCAAGTGTGAGATTGTGAGTTCGATCCCCAGTACCAAAAACAAACAAACAAACAAAAAAAGAAACAATACTATATATATATAGTAACTAAACAATACTATATATATATATAGTAAATGACATCAATTCACCAATCAAAAGAAACGGACTGGCATAGTGGATCAAAAAACAAAATCCCACAACATGCCGTATATGAGAAACTCATTTAATTCAAAAGAAAATTCATAGACTGAAACTCAAAGGATGGAAAACAATATTCCATGCAGCAAGAACCCAGAAAAAAGCAGGGATAACTATTCTGTTTGTACACAATGTGAACTTCAAACCAAGAATGTACAAAAGAGATAAAAAAGGTTGCTACATACTTTTTAGGGAAAATTTCAAGAGGAAGAGATAATAACCATAAATACATATGCACTGAACATGAGAGTACCCAACTACATAAGACAAAGATTAATAGACATGAAAAATCTAATAACAATAACACAGTTGTAACAGGGGATATGTCACAAAGAGATAGATCAACTAGACAAAAAAAAAAACTCAGCAAAGAAATAACAGATCTGAGTCAAACTTGTAAACAAATGGATTTAGTAGACATTTACAGTGTTCCACCCCACAACATCAGAATATACTTTCTTTTCAGCTGCACACATGACATTTCCTAAAATATACCATGCACTAGCCCTTAGAACATGGATAAGTGAGTGCAAAAGAGTTGAAATTATCCCATGCATATTATCTGACCATAGTGCAATTAAATTGGAAATTAATGACAAAAGAAACCACGAGAACTTCACAAACACATGAAAATTTTGCAACACTCTCCTGAGCAACCAATGGGTCACAATAAAATTAAAGAAGATATTAAACAATATCTACAATCAAATGAAAATGCAGATACAACATAATGGAATTGGTGGGATGCAATGAAAGCAGTTCTCAGAGGGAAATTTGTAGCAGTGAATTCTCACATCAAGAAAATGAACTGAGCACAAATCAACAACCTAATAATGCTGCACCTCGAGCTGGCACGAAAAAAAAAAGAGTAAGAGAAATGCAAAGCCCTAAGAAGAAGGAAAATTATAAGGATCAGAGGAGAAATAATGCAACTGAGACTAAGAAAGTAATACAAAAAAATTAACAAACCAAAGAATTGGTTATTTGAAAGAAGTAATAATATTGATAAACTCCTAGCCAAACTTATCAAAAGGGGAAGAAGAAAACCGAAATTCATACAATAAGGAATGAAAAGGGTTAAATCATTATAGATCTTATGGAAATTCACATGATCATCTATACCTACTTTGAAACTCTTTACTCTCATATGATGAAAACACAGAAGATATGGACAGATTATTAGAAACGTATGAATTACCAGAGATAGATCAAGAATATATAAAAATTCTGAACAGTCCACTATCAGTTAATGAAAGTAAAAATGTAACTAAAAACTTACCAGCAAAGAAAAGCCCAACTCCTGATGAATTCACAGCTGAGTTCTACAAAAAATTTAGAGAAAATTTAATGCCACTCCTCAAACTCTTTAGTGAAATGGACAAGGGAAACAATTTTCTCTCATTCTTGCAGAAAATATTACCCTGATACCAAAACCACAGAAAGACTGAAGCAAAAAAGACAACAGGCCATTCTCCCTCATGAACACAGATGTAAAAATCCTCAGTAATATACTAGCAAACAGAATGCAGCAAATCATCAAGATTATACAGCATGACCAAGTGGGATTTATCCAACAAATACAGGGATGTTTCAAGATACGCAAATCAGTAAATGCAATGCATGATATCAACGGAACCAAAGACAAAACTCATGTGTTCATCTCAATAGATACAGAAAAAGCTTTTGACAAAATTCAACACTCATTCTTGATAAAATTCCTATAGAAAATAATCATAGATGGCATTTACTGAATCAGATAAAAAGCTATCTATGACAAACTGATAGTCAATGTCATACTAAATGATCAAATACCGAAAGAGTAAATAAGATCCAAAAGATACAATGGATATTGTGAAAGGGAAAGAAGCTATTCAAAAAGTAATAACAACTGTGATGGGATAGTGGAGAAAAGAAGGAAGAGCAAAAAATATATATACATATACACAAGATAGCTAAGATAATTGTACTATTCATTCTATTAGTTCATTGAAGGGAACATTTAGTGCTTGTATTGTTTGATCAACTTTGCAATCTTATATCTGGTAATCTGAGCAACTATTTTGAAGAGAACAATATTCAATATAATAACCATTGTTAATTTATTATCATCTTATTTTGAAATTCTGTATCATTTTTATTGTTTTTTATTCTCTTTAAAAAAAGAAGCATTTTGTTAACAGTTCAAATATTTCACTAAACAGTGTTTTTCATAGCAGAAAACACAAAATCTCTTTTCAATAAATATTATGGAATAGAATAATTTGAAAGATTATTTGAGGATTTTGTATGCATGGCATAGTGTCAATATTCATCTAGTAAAAGAAATATAAATAAGATTATTATGAAAAATTTATTTAGTTCTGAAATGTGATTTTGCACTTACCTGTTTCAAAATCTTTATGTAATGAGATTCATTGCCCACTTTAAAATTAGTGTCTGGTAATCAAAAAGGAATAAAGTATAAAGTCTGATTAATGTATTTACAATCTGAGAAAAAAAAGAAAATATCAGTGAGTTACTATTTAGAAGTCACATGCTATATAAAGTCTATAATAATATCATACTGGTTTTCCAGGGTAAGGAAAGTTATGTATTCATGTGTAGAAAAGTTAAATGAGACTCTGACATTTAAGAGGTTAGACTTTATGAGTATTCTTCATGATCATTCAGGTTATTTATTCCCAATATTTCTACTTTTTTTCCTAACTGTCAAAAAAGTCATATTTATTATCGTCGATATGAAATGAACAGGAAACTGAAACACTTGGTAAAATATACCCATAAGTCACCATCTAGAAATATTTGCTCATAATTTCAAATTATTGTTTCAACATCTAATCAGTGTGTACTATTAATAAGATATCATATATTCCTTTACTGTGCTAAGTAGAGGAATTTCAGTGCTGTGTAATTTATAGTCAAGCACAGCTCACTTTGGCTGTGCTTCATTTTAAACCACATGCGGTTGATAGAAAATATTGAACAACTTAGCTGTAGATGGGGTACATAGGTCAATACAGATGCTCCTTGATTTGTAGTGGAATTATAACCTGATATACCCATCAGAAATTGAAAATATTGTAAGTCAAACATGTATTTAATGTACCTAATGTACAGAGTCCCATGGTACACTACAGAGTGTAGATTATTTTCTCTCACAAAAGCTGGCTTGCTGCAGTATTTGAACTTTGCTAAAGAATATTGTACTGCATATGACTCAACTGAGAAAAGATCAAAATTCAAAACATAAAATGTGTTTTCTATTGCATTCATATTTTCTTCACACCATTGTTAAGTGGAAAATGATAAAGTGAATGATGTATTTGGGGACTATTTTTTTTTTTTTTTTTGCAGCACTGGGGATTGAACTCACGACCTTGTGGTTGCCAGGCAGGTGCTTAGGCCGCTGAGCTAGATCCCCAGCCCTGTTTTTGAGACAGGGTCTCACTATGCCGTTCAGGCTGGCCTTGAGCTCACTTTGTAGCCCAGGCTGGTCTTGAACTCAATGATCCGCCTGTCTCAGCCTCCTGAGTGCTGGGATTGCAGGTGTGAGCCACCACGCCTGGCTTTAAATTAAATTTCTTCCTCTTTTTTCTTTTTTTTCTTTTTTCTTTTTTGTGGCACCAGGGATTGAACTGACAACCTTGTGCTTGCCAGGCAGGCTCTTAGGCCGCTGAGCTAGATCCCCAGCCCTTATTTTTTCTTATGTGTACTTTTATGTTTGTTATATGCCCCGATACAGATATGTTTTAACACTGTGAAGTACAGTCCTCTTTTTGTCATTAAAAATACTTCTCTAAAAAAAATACCTCTCTTTTTTAATTTTAAGGAGAAAAAAACAATAAAAACAATAATAGAGGCTTTCACAATAAGATAATAGGAGTTTAACAATAGATATTGTTATCTTCAAAGTAGTTACTCAGATTACAAAATACAGGCATGAAAAATTGATCAAACAATTTAAGCACATGTTATTCTTTTCAATGAACTAATAGAAATTAGTAGTATATTATCGATCTTGTATATATATAAACATACATATTATATACTGTATCTTCTTTTCCCTTCCTTCTTTTTTCCTTTCCCCCATCTCAGTTGCTGTTTCCTTTTGAGCAGTTTCTTCCTCTTTCCCAATGTCTATTGTACAGTTTGGATCTTAATTACTCATTCAGTTTCTTACACTAGGGAGACCTATAACGCTTCAAGTTTAACCTTCATTATACTTGAGTAGTACTGCACTGTATAAATTCCCATGTCTTTTTTTATCCATTCCTTGATTGGTGGGCATTTGGGTTGTTTCCAAGATTTAGCTACTACATATTTTTGCTGCTATAGACATGAGTGTACATACATCACTGCGGTATGATATTTTTAATTCTTCTCAGAAAATGCCCAGAAGGGGGATAACTGGGTTTATTTTTGCCTTTTTACTATATTGAGTGTACCATTTCACTGGCCCAGTTTCTGGTTATTTAGAAAAGTGAGTTATTTATTGTACTGACATTCTCCTAGTACAGTTGGAAACAAAGATGTTGAGTCACTCCCTTTCTTTGTTCAACTGTGAACACCATGCCATCCTGATAATTACACAAGTTTAAAATTAGGACTACCCTAATGATAATCTGGGATTAAGTTTAGAAAGTGGATGCCAATGCATCACATCACTGACTCAGTGAAACAGGGGGAGACACCTCTCATCAGAGGTGTCTGACCATGTCAATATTGGAAGCCTGAGGTATGCCATGTCTTTTTCCTCTGTTTGGTCTTTCTGCCTGTTCCAGCTGCTGTTCCCCAGTTCTCAATAAAGTTACTGCATGCTACAAGGTGTAAATTCTTTCTTTGTCACACACAAGAACCTGGACTAGTTTTGGGCCACTTTAACTGTAGCCCTCCTCCACTTAATCAATCCATTCATTTTTTGCTGTTGTCCATATATTTTGGTGAACAGCTGGCTATTATGCATTGATGTACACACTGTATACATTTTATACAGTGTATTAGTGTTTGCAAGAGAACAGATTTAATGCTGGACACGTAAACTTATAAAATTGTCTGAAAATATTCACCCACAAAATAAAATGTAGAAAAATACAAAAGATCTGTGTGCTCGCTGAAGATCTGAAGAATCCAGATGCAATGAACTTGCAATGTCCAGTGCAAGCTCCTATCAGGAGATGGAAGGATCTGCAATGGAGCCAGAAGACTGCCTCACGGTGAAGACCAAAGCGAAGACCAAAGCAAAGACCAGAGCTCATCCAACAGTTGAAGTTCCCTGGAGGAAAGAAAATGACCAAGCTTCTACAGGAAAATCAGCATGAATCCTCCCCTCCTGTTTTCCTTTTGTGCTGCTCCAACAACAACCCTCAAGTGGGTCTTCCATGGCCAGGACCACACTGACTCAATTTAGCTGGGCATTCCCACTCATGTTGTCCATCAATTATTCTACCCTATACAGTGTGCATACTGCTTTTCATCAAATGTTGGACGTCCTTTAAACTACTTCTCTCCTGTATTTCCTCTACTCTAATTTCTATTACATGTATACTGATGCACATACTTTTTGTTCCACACATGTCTAAGGCTTATTTTTGCAATTCTTTTGCATCTCTTTTCTTCCAATTATGTCATTTCAATTTTTTTTTATCTTCAGGTTCACTGGTGGTATTTTTATCTGCCAATTTGAAATGAGTTTCTTTAGCAAATTTTCATTAATGTTATGTCTTTTAAACTGAGAAATGACATTTGGTTATTTTTTTCACAGTTTCCATACCCGTCAGGATTCACATAATTTTCAAATATTCTTTAAATATAGTTTTTCTTATTTCATCATATCTGTGGCAACTGTTTTGAAGTGCTTGCCTATTGTCTTTTAAACCCAGCATATAAAACATTCATAAACTGATTACATAATATTTTTTTATTCTAGATTACAGGGGTACATTTTCCTGTTCCTTTGAAAGCTGAGTATTTTGATATTTTAGATAAATGTAGCAATAATGTACTTACTTGCCTGCAAGATAGTTTTGGTTGTTGTATGTTTGTTCATTTCTTTCTTTAGTAAATTGACAAACTAAATTTCTTATCCTATTCTCCTTTGCCATATGATTACTGTAGCTATCTCTGCTTAGATGATTTAAATAAATATTCTGGATTTTATTTTTACACCTGTCTTCACAGGTGCTGCATCTGTGTGTTTAAAACTTAATGCTCAGGTAAAAACTCTCAGCCATCTCAATTTAGTAAAGCTTCTATTTAACATATCTGATTTTGAATAACGAAATACATAGAAAATTTAAGCCATGTTAAAATATTCCAGGCTTTTACTTTCTATTGGACCCTTGAGTATCTCTCAATTACATGTTCAAATCCTTAGGGCTGACCAGGAATATGACGCTCAATTAGACTCTCTCTTTCTTTGTTGCATATGCACACAGTTTGACTCTTGTATAGGCTTCTTGTAATCATACTGCTTTACATGGTGAGAGCCACTGGTCCTTCCCTCTCTCCTGCCTCAAAATTCCATCCACAGTGTGTATGGGCGTTACTGTGATCCACTGCTTTATTCAACTGAATGTCTCTTCAAGCAGCAAAATTCTATCACTCCTTTGACCTTCCCTGTTATGATAAAAACTCTGTATTAAAGAAGCTGAAATGTGGGATGAGGGGATAATTGGCCAAAGTGTCACAGGTTCAATTCTTATCTGTAATTAAATAGTTTTTCCAGCATAACTGCTACTCAGAACGCTATATGCCCTTAGGCCGGTATGCTGGCTGTTGCCTGCAAGCCCAGCACCCTGGAGGTTGGCGCAGGAGGACTACTGTGAGTTTGAGACAAGCCTGGGCTCCAAGCTACAAAGTGAGTTCAAGGCCAGTCTGAACTACACAGGGAAGATCTTGTCTCAAAAAAAAAAGAAAATCATGTTATATGTCCTTGGAAGTTCTAGACAACTAAACTAATTACATTATAAATATAAATTTTCCTTCATCATATTCACTTTTTGGTGAAAAACTTTGCCAACGTTCTCACCTGCCACACATGGGAAATGTCTCTGGTTGTTTTTTTTTTTCTTACACATAACACAATATACTTTGCATTTTCCAGATTGTTTTTTAAGACTAGCATCAGGTCTATGATCATGTTATCTTTCTCTAGAGATTATTTGCTTTTCTTCTTTCAGAAGTGATGTAATTTAGCACTCAGAATTAAAATGACTCCAACATGAAATGAATCTGCTTACTATTATAGTTGCAGCTCAAGCTTACGTCCAGGGTGTAAAGTTTACTGTTGTTTTCTCTTGCCTTCATCCCTTAGCGGGACACAGAAACCAACACTGTGATAGACTCAAGGATGCTGCTGATTCTACATCTTTTAATTTTTACTTTTACAATCATCCAAGTCCCAAAAGTAAAAAAATGTTTTCCTGATTTTGTACTGAAGTCCATGGCCTTTAATAGTCTCAATTATTGAGTTTATGAAGTCCTACTTTCTTATTCCAATATTATACTTTTTAACATTCTTATTAGTCAAATTTATTTTAAGCAGTATATTTCTTTTTCATTCAGTATTTCCTTTGAATGCCTGCTATTCAGAGTGCTTGAATGTCAACCTTTTAATTTTAATTCTAATAATAATTATATATACATTTAAATTGATTAAATACTACAGATATTTATCCAGTTAGGAACTCTTTAAAAATCCTATAAATAATATCTTCCAGAACAATTTTACCTGCTCCTGAATTCTATTCCTTCAGTAGCTGGCCTATATTTCTTTAATATATAATTATACTACCATTTTCAAAAATATTTCTTGTATTTTTGCCTTGAAGTTTACTTTTAAATCTAAAACAGTTCTAGTTTGTTCCATATGTTTCACCGGACTCAAGTTTACTAA
>RJWT010030174.1:0-14717 GCA_004365215.1 Cuniculus paca | reverse complement strand
GGGTAGGATTTCTTTTTCTTTTTTTGTTTTGGTACTGGGGATTGAACCCAGGGTCTTTACACTGAGCTCTATCCCCCAACCCTCTTTTCTTTTTTTCACATTTTGAGACAAGATCTCTCACTAAGTCACTGAGTTGCCCAGGCTGGGCTTAAACTTGTGATCCTCCTAACAGCCTCTGACAAAGGACAGAAATTTTGTTTTGTTTTTATTTTTGTTTCTTTATTAGTACGTGTTTGTACTGCATAATGATTACATTCATTGTAAAGAGTGGGGGCATGTACATAATATTTCTTAGTTCTTTTTATTTATTTATTGAGACAGGGTCTCCCTATGCAGTTCAGGCTGGTTTTGAGCTCCCTTTGTAGCCCAGGCTGTCTCGAACTTGCAATGATCCTCTTGCCTCAGCCTCCCGAGTGCTGAGATTACAGGCGTGGGCCACCACATCCGGCTCTTTTTTTATTCTCCCCCTCTCCCTCAGCCTCCCATTGCTGCATCTCCTGGACCGCCCCCCCCCATGTTTGTGTATTTAATTTACTGTGCATGCTGGTAGCGCATGACGATCCCATCCTTGTAGGAACTTGGTGCATGTACACAGCACTTCCCCCGACCCCCGCTTTCTCTCATTTCCTTTCCACCCCTCTGCCCTCCTTCCGTCTCTCAGTTCCCTTCCAATATGCTAAAGGTTCAACTCTCTATTTCCTATTGTGTTTTATTTTGCACTTTATTTATAAATTTGTGGTTTCTTGTATAAGAGAACCAACGCGATATTTAAGCTGGGTGTCTGATATACTTCATTTAACATTATGGTCTCAAGGTGCGTCCAGTTTGCTACAAATGCTTCAGGTTTGTCCTTTTTAAGACAGACTAGTACTGCATTGTGCATATCTATTTTCATGTTTTCTTTACTCATCTGTTGATGGATATAAAAGATGCTTCCGATATTTAGCTATTATGAACTGTGCTGCTATGAACATGAGTATGCTTGTATCTCTGTACTAAGATGACTTTAACTCTTTTGGGAAGATACCTAGAAGGAAAATAGCTGGTCAAGTGGAATTTGATTTCATAGTGGTTGGACTGGTTTGCATTCTCACCAACAGTAGAGAAGGAATCCTTTTTCCCCACAGCCCCTCCAGCATTTGTTATTGGTTGATTTCTTGATGATGGCCATTCTTTCTGAGGTAAGGTGGAATCTCAGTGTTGTTTTAATTTGCATTTCTTGAATGGCTAGTCATGTTGAACATTTTTTTCATGTATTTATTGGCCATTAGTATAGAAGGAACAGAAATGTTGACTTGGAGTCTCCTGGGTTTCTCCAAAAGAATATTGTGGATAAGGCCGATCACCATGGCAGTGAGCAGGACTTTCAAGTGGTTTGTAGCTTGAGCTCAGTCTGCTCTTTCATGGTCTTTTATCAGTTTGACTTGCTGTCCTACACTGCCTCAGTATTTGGGAGAACTGAAGAACATCCAGAATCTATAGGATCTAGTTGCTTGGATGGGGACAAAAGATATGAGAGAGAGAGATGGAATAAACCAAGACCGATTAGGGTGCCTTAAAATTCTTCTTCAGCTGAGTATATTGGTGCACATGGTAATTCCATCTCCTCGGGAGGCTGAGGCAAGAGGATCACAAGTTTACATTTATATTCACAGCCACATAGCAAGGCCCTGCCTTAAAATAGAAAAGAAAAAGGGCTGGGGATGTAGCTCTGTGCAAAAGACCCTGGGCTCAACTCCCAGTACCAAAAGAAAAAAAAAGGTCTTATCTGATCTTAGAGTGGGGAGTGCTGTCTTTCTAAGACTGAAAACCAGACGTTGAGAAAGAAAACACTGTCATAGCTCAGGATTTTGGGGAATTCCCCACCCAACCCCCACCCTACTGCTAAACCTACAAAACTCCACAGCTGTTCAAGTCCCTTACATCCATGGCCTGGTGTCTGCATATGACTGACACACATCATGTTGTGGGCTCTGAATCAACTCTAGATTGCATAGAATGTCGAATACAAGGTAAGGGCTGCATAAACGGATGTGATGCAGTATTGTTTAAGAACTAACATCAAGGATAAAAAGGTCTGTAC
Organism: Cuniculus paca; assembly: GCA_004365215.1. Lineage (NCBI taxonomy): Eukaryota > Metazoa > Chordata > Mammalia > Rodentia > Cuniculidae > Cuniculus > Cuniculus paca. Next base: position 12,634 of record RJWT010030174.1, on the reverse strand, counting down.
ATGCTCAACACAGATGCAGTTTTTTCTAATAGTTTTGACCCACAGTTCATTGAATCCACTGATGCACAACCCACAGATACCAGAAAGATGCCAATTGTATCGTTAAATCTGAATACGTGAAACCCAGACATTTCTGAGTAGTTTAAAAAAGCACAGGCAAATCACAGGGGAAAATGACATAAAGATAAGAAGAAACATGTGGTTCAGATCACAAGGGCCAGTTTCCCTCATACATGCACACAGTCCTACAAAGCAGTAAGATCCAGCACAGCTCAGTACAGAAACAGGAGGAGGGAGGAACAGACTTTTAACAGGAAGGAAGTATAAGTGGCCCATAAATATGTGACAAGATGCTCAGTCTCATTCAGAGTAAGAGAAGTATAAATTTAATATTGGGGTGAAGATAACTTTGCATTTATGAATTTGATGAAAATCCAAGACATCTCTATGCAGAGGCTGTGGGGAAGCAAAAATGCTCGCGTGTCGCAGGTACCTGTTGTAACTTGGTACCACCCGCAGGGCGGGCAGTGTGGCAGTCTCTACCAAATGACGAGTGCTTAGTCCGGTTGCCAGGTCCCTTTTGTCCACCCCTGCATACTCACCCTCCACCTCCCTGCCCTGTAGTCTGCCCCGGGCATCTGACTTGTAGGGACACAGCCACAGCCCCCCTGCCACGTGGCTTCCGGTTGGGTTTAACCAATGGGGAGGGAGGCCCAGCTTAGAGAAGGCGTGGAAACACTGAGGGATGTTTATTCCACGGTCCTCTCCCTGCACAGTCACCTTGCGTGAGTGGTGTCATTTCCCTCTCTCGCAGGTCATCACACAGGACTCCCTGCTTTCACACTCCAGTATTAGTATCTTCTCTTTTGCCTTTCAAACCCAGAGTGGTAATAGCTTCCCCTTTTGTTATTTCGAAGTACTGCGTGCTCCCTTATGGCGTGCCTACGTCTTGCTCATGCCTTTATAAATGCCCCTTGATTAAATAAAGTCTTTCTGAAAATATTCTAGAGATTCTAAATAAAGAAGATGTGGTGTTTTTATGCAATGAAGTACTACTCTGCTATAAAGAAGGATATGCTTGAGACATTTCTAGGAAAATGGATGCACCTCAAGACCATACTCTTAAGTGAAATAAATCAGACACATACGTGTAGATACTGCATTGTTTCTCTGGTGTGAGAAACCGAAAGTGTAAATAAGAAACAGAATGTGTAATAGGTGTTGTGCAGTAGGCACACGCAGTTTTCTGCTGGTACCATGCGTGTGGGGACTGTGCAGTTTCCTGCTGGCCATCGCTGTGAGGCCCCTCGCTTATGTCTTAGTCCATTTTATGCTGCAGTAACAATACCACAGATGAGTTAGTTATCTGTAATGAACAGAAATGTATGGGGCTCATGGTCCTGGAGACTGGCAAGGCCGAGATTGAGGGCCCATGTCTAGTGAAGACCTTCTTGTTGTATCACAAAGTAGTCGAGGACTTCACAGGGCGAGAGAGTAAGAGAGGCTCAAACTTGCTTCCATGACAAAACCACCCTCAGTCATGAGCCTCCTCCCGCCACATCCTTGTTAATCCGCTCCTGAAGGTAGCACTGATGATGTCATCACCTCTCAACACTGGTATGGGGATTAAGTTTTCTTTTTTTAAACCAGATTTTTATTGGTACATTTTAGATATCCATAATCATCACAGTCATCACAGGGAATTTGTACCTGTACGTGATATAACTTGTTTTATTTTTCCTATTCCCCTACCCTCCCTTCAACCCCCCTCCCCTCCCCATTTACAAAAGTTTTGTTTCCATGTTTTTCTTCTTTTCTGTTTTTTTTTACATTTTCCCTCTTTCCTTTCCCCCCTCCTCTCCCTTGTTCCCCTCCTCATTTGAACATTTTCTTCTTATTGGACAATACCGGTATACATTTTGTTCCTTATTTACACTTTCAGCTTCTCACACCAGAGAAACAATGCGGTATTTGCATGTGTGTGTCCGATTTATTTCAGTTAAGAATATGGTTTCTGATTGAGCTGTTTTTCACTCAATCTGAGGCGGCTAGAAAAACATGAGCGGCGCAGAGAAAAGGGAGGAAAGAGATAAGATTGGGCACGGAGAGACCAGCACTCACAGGTGTGCTGATTCTCTGAAGACAAAGGCGAGGGGCGAGCTTAAATGTACTCTGATGGGGGAGGGCACAGGGCTGCTGACATGGGCTGTTCAGCAAGATGTGGCTGAAGGGGGTAGGAGCATTTGTGGTATGCAGGGGGTCTGGCAAAAGGGCAGTTTGGGAAGAAGAAACTGCAGGGGTTTCTGGGAAGAAGAAGCTAGACACCATTATGGTTCAACATGTGGTCTGTCACCATGATGGCTGGGCAAGTCTCAGGCGGGGGACCTATCAGTTTCAAGGTGCATCCATTTTCCTAGAGATGTCTCGAGTGTATCCTTCTTTATGGCAGAGTAGTACTCCATTGTATAAAAACACCATATCATCTTTATCCATTCACCTTTTGATGGGCATTTGGGTTGTTTCCAAGATTTGGGTATTACAAACCTGTGCTGCTATAAACATGGGTGTGAGGCTGTAGTGTGAGGCTTTCAGTTTTTTCGGAAAGACACCCAGGAGGGGAATAGCTGCGTCAAAAGGAACCTCTAGTCCTAATGTTTTGAGGAATCTCCACATTGATTTCCACAGTGGTTGCACCAGTCTACACTCCCACCAGCAGTGGAAAAGGTTCCTTTTTCCTCCCAGCCCCACCAGCATTCATTATTGGTTGATTTCTTGATACTAGCCATTCTTTCTGAGGTGAGATGGAATCTTAGTGTTGTTCTAATTTGCATCTCTCAAGTGACCAGTGATGTTGAACATTTTCTCATATATTTATTTACTGTTTGTATTTCTTCATCTGAGAACTGTGTGTTCATCTCAGATGCCCATTTTTGGATTGGGTCTTTAAATTTGGGAGGTCTGATTTTTTGAGTTCTTTATATGTTCTTGATAGTAATCCTTTCTCTGAGGAACAGCTGGCAAACATTTTCTCCCACGTTGTGGGTTGTCTCTTCACTCTCTTGGTGGTTTCTGTTGCTGTGCAAAAGCTTTTCAATAAGATGAGATCCCAGGTATTGATTCTTTGTGATAGTTCTGGCATGGTTGGGGTTTTGTCATAAAGTCTTTGCCTACATCAGTGTCTTCAAGAGTTTTACCTATTCTATCTTTAACAGATTTAATATTTTTGTTTTAATATTTAGATTTTTGATCCATTTCAACTTTAGTTTAGTGCATAGTGAAAGATATGAGTCCAATTTTAATCTTTGGCATATGGAAAGCCAGTTTTTCCAGCACCATTTATTAAAGAGTCTGTCTTTCTTCCAGTGAATGTGTTTGGTACCTTTGTCAAAGATAAGGTGGCTGAGTGTGTTTGGAGTTGTTCTACACCTTCTATTCTGTTTCACTGATCCTCAGTTCTGTTTTTTGTTTGTTTGTTGTTTTTTTAAGGGGTTGGGGTTTTTTGGTTTTTGGTTTTTGGTTTTTTTGCAGGACCATACTGTTTTTATCACAGTAGCTTTGTAGTATAATTTCAAGTTGGGGACCGTGATGCCCCTGCCTTGCTTTTGTTGCTCAGAATTGCCTTTGCTATTCTAAGTCTTTTCTGATTCCAAATGAATTTTAGAAATGTTTTCTGTCATTCTGTGAGATATACCATTGGAATTTTAATCAGAATTGCATTAAATCTGTATAACAGTTTTGGAAGTATAGCCACTTTCACTATATTGGTTCTTCCTACCCAAGAGCAAGGAATGTCTTTCCAGGTTTGGATAGGGGAATTAAGTTTTAAACACATGATCTTTGAGGGGACATATTCAAATCACAACATGGAACAATCCTACACCTGGACATTTCTCTACGTGTAGACTTGCCTAGGGCATGCAAGTGATGCACGCCCAAAAGAATTCCTTGCAGAAAAGATTAGAAACAATTCAGATGTCCATCTTAGGGAGCCAGTTACGTAACTGATGTTCTGACCATGGAACAAGACACTCTGCAACTGTTTAAAAAACAAAAACAAGAAATTTCTCTTTCTGATGCGGGGGGGAATCTCCCAAATGAATTTTTAAGTAGAAAAAATTGAGATAGAACAGGAACTCTGCCTGCTATCTGTGGTCTACATGAGGGAAGAAATAAGAATACATATATATATTTTATCCTTGTGCATAAAGACACTCCAAAGAGTCAACCAAATCAGGAAAGCAAGTACCTTCTTAATGGAAACAAGACTCTTCACTGTTTAGCTTTTTGTGTTAACTTTTTTTTTTTTTTTTAAGCCCAATGCCTGTTTACTTTTCAAAGGTCACATTTAACCTTTCTCCCTGCTGGGGAGGGGATTGTTTCGAGAAGCCTCATTCCTAGGAGGGAGGGGAAGGACCCCACCTTTTTTTTTTTTTTTTGGCCCCTTTTTTATTTTTACAGTCTCATTAGACACTTTAGGATTTTGAAGTCCTAATATTGATTTTTTTCAGATGTGAAAGTAAGGAAGACTAAAAAACTCACAAAGATGCTTTCGAGCCACCATGCCTCAGCCATCAGGTCACTTACTCTGTGCCTCGTGGGTAAGTGTTACCATTCATCCCGGTCCTCAGAGGAGGGAGCCTGCGTTAGCCTCACCCAGAGCTCCGGCGCAAAGCAGAAAACTGATGCCCTGACTGCAGGACCCAGATCAGCCCACCCAATGCTAGGCGTTCAAGGGGCGGTAGCCAGGAAGCCAGGTCTGATGGCTTGAATTCAGTATGGCTTTCTGCCTATTGTTAACTTTAGGAAGACGAACAGATAAGAAAAAATAACAGAAAACTCTACAATATTGGAGACTGTACTACTGAGTGGGCTTTATTACCCTGCTGCTGTATTTGGGGAGAGGCCAAACCTTTCTCTTACTGCAGCCATCTGGATGAAAAGTCCCCCTGAACTTCAGTTTCTGCATTTTATTTATTGGCCACCTTTTTTCTGCAGTACTATTCATTCATGTCTCTTCTCTTCCTTCCTTTTGATTTAGTTTCAGCAGCAGTGTCATCTCTTACATAGTTTATCAGCAGGGACATATGAGTGGGGCAGCTGTCACGGGCAGACTGTTCATGTACTGGACAATGTCCAGCATCCTTGGTCTCCACCTTCTACAACTGCCAGGAAAATCACACTCCCCCAAGTCATTGTGACATCCAGAGAACATGCCCCCACCCACCCACCCAAGGAGATGAGACTCACTCATTCCCATCATCAACCCCCTCCCCTCCTCCATTATCCTTGGGAAATGTCTTTACTTTCAGAAATTATTAATTAGCAACATGCTTTTTTATATTCTGAGGAAGTTTTGCAGATAAATACCTGCTTCTCAGGACATTCCTCAACCAACCCAACCCTGGTTCTAGTGTCAGCTCCTAAATGGATCTTCCTTTGGGTCCACTCCAGATGCAATCCTTGGACCAGGTATTGATGGTGCTGATGTCACCTAAGAACCATTTGCTTGAGCTTTTTGTTAGTACAAGAGAATCTCAATGCAATATTAATGCATGTGATAATTATTGCTCTTTAGGTATTGCAAAATGTGGTCATTTTAGGTTGAGCCCAGATAAATCATTGTTGCTTCTCTAACGTGTTTTTCTTTCTCCTAGTGTACGTGAGCCTAGCACTGGATGTTTCACCTGTTTCCCCAGGTAGGAGATGTTCTTGGCTTGGTTAAATTTTGTATACCATTCAAAGCATTGGGGGGGGACTATCTAGACATATAAAGTATGGGAAATTTTACTTCTGACCTCACATCTGTTACCTATTTTATTGGAGCCCTTTATGTATAAAAAGAGCTAAAATTAGCTAACTGTTTTTCAAAACTGCATCACAAAACTATTACAAGAAATTAACACTGGAGATCATTTTCAAAACCCCCCGAAAGAACAGTCAAGCTCTTAATAATCTCACTAAGAGAACATAGGCAGATACCTATTAGGCCAAAAGAAAAGTGATTCAGAAGTAATTTCCCTTTAATTTCCACTTTTCCACCTGTTGGTTCCAGATGAGGAAAAATAATTTGTAATAATCTCGACTTCTTACCCACATCTATAAATCTGCCCACAAAACTTCACTAAGCATTAAATGTGTGCTTAGCCTTCTGATCCACAGTGGGGCCTGAAGATCAAAAAGCGAAGGCTTGAGTCTTAACCACAGGAAACGTCGCTGAGCTTTTTTAAATTTAATCCTGTAAGGCAGAATTTGACAAGAACAGTAGAGTGTTGGTTGTCACTGCCACTTCCCAGGCCATGGTATTTTTCGTCACTCAGCTTAGTTCTGGAAAGTCAGTCTGGAAAATAGGTCTATTAATAGTACCTACTCCAGCATCGCTGTAGGGCTTAAATGCCTGAAAGAAGAGTGAGGCGCAGGTGTACTCTTCCTCTCTGTAACCGCGGAAATAAATGCAGTGGGAAGTCCCGAGAAAGAAAAGCCTGCTGTGCACTGGACTGAGTCGAGGGGGTGCCGTGAAGTGAAGGAGGAGCGAGGAAATGTACCATGTGGCCCACAGTGTCCTCCTGGGTTGTTTGGGTCCTCCGGGCTTCTGAGAGTCTGAGAATTGCGGAAGTCCTCTGTCCAAATTCTGTTTATGGAGTACTGAGTTCCTGTTTCCTAAACTTTCATGCCCTGTTAATATGTTGCTTATTTGTGAATAATACTAGTTTATTTCCCATGTCCAGTAGCATTCCTGTGTTTCTCAGACACCTGCTGGGGTCGTGGGTTCGAGGTCTATGGGTTCTGACTTCAGTGGTTTCCCCCCATCCTGTTCTCTTTAGATGTTCCAGATGAACACTGTAATTTCAAGATGACATTTAGAAAATACCGATTGATCTTATCGTGGGAGTTGAAAAACCACTCCATTGTACCAACTCACTATGCATTAGAGTACACTATCATGAGGTTGGTTGATGTTCCATTTTTCTCTTGCTAAATATATTATCTTTCTAGTAAACCCTGTCTCTTCTTACTCAGAACCTTAGAAGGCCAAAGGCAAAATACTCATCCATTTTTAATTCAATTGAATGCTTTAATAATCCGAAACTATTTTTGACAAAGTTTATGTATTTATGACCAAATCCAATTTCTACACGTCAGAGCCTCACTAGCAATTGTCTGGTTTTTTCCCAATGATTTCTCTAGTTTAATTAAGTGGAATATTTAAAGGTCTGGTGACCATATTGATGGTGTGTGTCCACTTTTCTTTACTCATGGAGGCATGGTGGACACTAGAAAGCTGCCTGGCCTACTCTAAGACAAGCCTGGGTCCGAAGTCTGGTGGAGTCACAGATCAGCTTGCCATTCAGCATGGAGCTCTAGCTCTCTGAGCTGGTGTCCCCACTGAGGGGCTGTCTCAGGGATTAGTGATGTCATAGATGATAGGTCATTCTTGGATCGGTATCCCCATGGAGTGTCCTTTTGTTGCTTATTTGGCTTACAGCTGTTGCTGCAGGCCCCGCGGAGGGCCTGTCGTGAGTTTCTCTTTGACCTGCTTGAGTCTTAAGTTTCTCTGTGCATTGAGTGGTCACACTTTTCCATAGCATGGTAGATCCAATGTTTGTGTTGTTCTTAACTCGCACAGAGTGGGCTTAGGACTGGACCATGGGATATTCAGGTAGAGAGGGAAGGACTCTCAAGGAAAGCAGTGACTGTTCTTGACAGAGAGGGAGAAAGGTCTCAGGCCTCTGCCATGAAGGCTCAAGGTTCATTCATCCATCAAGCAAATATTTCCTGAGCACCTGCAATATACCAGGGCTTCTGTCCATGAACCAAAGTCCCTGCCCACTGAAAATGGAAATTCCAAAAGAATCATTAAAGAAACAAAAGTGTGAGGTGGCAGGTGGAGGTAAATGCTATGAAGAAACATGAAGAATGAGAGGAATTGAGAGTGTGAGGCTCAAGAGAGCATAAACTGTTCCATTTTTAAAGACAGTTTGGTGTCACAATATCCAGGCAGAGCCTTAAATGAAATGAGAAAGTGAAGCACAGAAATGGGTTCTCATTCTGCAAATGCTAAAGTTTTCCCTTCTCTATTTCTTTCCAAAGTAAACCAGAAGCTATGAAGATTGTTGAGAACTGTACAAACATCACCAGATCATTTTGTGACCTAACAGATGTGTGGCAAGACATACACGAGATGTACATCCCTGTGGTGAAAGGATTCAGAGGGACAGCATTGCTGGTCCAATGCACTGATGCCATCATGGCCATAAACAGTGAGTTGAGCTCTATTTCTTGATCTTGCCATCCTTATCAAGATCATCATCAGCATCTTCTCCAGAGGGGTAAAGACATTATATCTGAGGGACACAGGCACACCCATGTCTATAGCAGCACAATTTACAGTAGTTAAATCTTGGAAACGGCCTACATGCCCATCAACAGAACAATGAATAACAAAAATATGATATCTGTACACAGTGAAGTACTACTGTGCCATTAGAAAAGATAAACTTGAAGCATCTCCAGGTAAATGGATGTGACTTGAGACCATGAGAGACAGAGAGACAGAGAGAGAGAGAGACAGAGAGAGAGACAGAGAGAATGAGCGTAAAATAGAAAATAGGTAAAGAGGAAGTAGGGAGATCTTTTTTAAATGGATGGGGCAACAAGAGAAAGAATGGGGAGGCATGGGAAGGAAAAAAAGATTGAAGGGAAAAAATGATGAAAATAGAGCTTTTGCACATGGGAATGGGATCAAAAGTTGAAGGAACAGGGAGAGACGAAAAGGATAGGGGATGAAACAAAGGTAAGATGTGTTTTATAAACATACCGGTTCCCCAATTATAATGATAATTGTAATCATTATGTACTGTAAACATTGTGTATTAATAAAAATAAATAAAATATTGAGACAAATGACTAAAAAAGTGCTGCATCATGCGTGATCAGCGGAGCCCAAGAGGGGGCAATGAGAGATTAAGAAAAAATTATAAACTCATACTGAAAAGAAAGCTGGTATGAGTTGGAACCTGACCTCTCTGATGGAGAGACAGCAACCACCTAGTGCAGTCTGCATCTTTATTCATACACAGTAAAAAGTGGGGAAGTTCGCAACAGAGTCGAAAAAGTGCAAGATCTCAGTGTTTTGCTGAGAACATGGAAAGCGAAACATTTTCAGAGCTCTCTGTGCTGTAGTTAACAGGGAGGAGTGCCACAGCCGGACACCTGCTGATGCGCAACTGAGCTAGAAGTCACCTTGTTTACATGGTCTGCCTCTGGCATTTCATGTTCCTGGGACTGGCTTTGCTCTAGTCCCAAATGTGTGGTCCATCTGCAGCTCAGCTGCTCCCCACAAAAGGATCATTGTTTGCTCTGCCATGAGTAGGAATGTCTACAGAGCTGTTTAGATTTAGAGCTATAGGTTCACAACTAGACCTGCTACTTCCTAACTCTATAACTGGGACTAGTTACTTTGCTGATCTAAGCCTCAGTTTTCCCATCTGCAAAGTAGGACCATAATGTGTTCTTTACAGATTATCGCCCCATACCTATCTGGGCATGGTGGCACGTGCCTGTAATCCCAGCATATGGAAGGCTGAGGCAGGGGGATCACTGAGTTTGAGGCCAGCCTGGGCTACAAAGTGAGTTCAAAGCCAGCCTGGAATATGTAGCAAAACCCTGTCACAAATGAATGAATGAATTGATTGATCGATCAATCAATCAATGCATATTGTTGCTCCATACCTGCATAGAGCAGACTTTCAGGCAGTAGTACTTGCTATTCTCATCACTTTATAGCCTAGCAGGAAGTGGGGAGTGGGACTCAGGTGGCCCGGATCTAAGCTGTCACATCACTCTGGGCCAGTGCTTGTCTTTCTTCTGCCACCCCAGCCCAGGTTCTAACCCTGTAGCTTCCACTTGTGATTTTTGAACACCCAGGCCGCATACACTGGGGCCCAAGGCTGTGTCTGCTCCTTTTTTGTTTTTTTTTAACTTTCCCAGTGCCTGGAGCCATTCCCAGAGGCCTTTGCGGTAACAGTTCTAGCTCCACCACTTTTTCAGTTTCCATTTTGGAGCCTATTTCAAAAATAAACAGAAAAGTCCCATTCTGCTTCAGTGCCCTATTACACGCTTGCTGGCGCTGTGCCCTGCACACCCATGCTTTGTCACAGAGTAATGGCGTCAGAATTCACTATGGCAAATCACTTAGATTCCTACAAGATGGCAGCAATGTTGTGTGTGTTCACAATCCAGAGTCACGTCTGTGTGTTCGTACACAGATGGAAAGGAAATCAGTTTATGACTCATGGTGTTTAGGTTGTTGAAGAATTACATGAGATCTTTTTCATGATTCAGATGATAAACCTGAGAAATACATAGAGACTCATGATGGGAAAGAAGGTAAGGTTTACATTGGTATAGTCCTTGTGAAGGGATTAGGCAATATGTATTAAAAACCTTAACGTGTGCCTGCTCCGATCTAGAATACCTCTTTAGTAACTTGTCCTAAGGAAATTATTAAGGGCAAATGCCGAGATTTAGTATCATGGATACTTGATAATACATAAATTCCATTCAGAAAAATTAAGAGAAAATCTAAATGTTAAAAATAGTGAATTGGGTAAGTCATGGTTCAGCTGCTTAGTGAAAATGAATTAACCATGAAAAATGGTGTGAGTCAGGGATTTATAGTCTTTCTGTAAAGGGCCAGAGAAAAAATGCTTTAGACTGTGTGAGACATATATATGATCTCTGTCTCGTGCTCTTTCTTTGTTTTTGTTTTTGTTGCTGTTGTTTGCAATCCTTAAAAAAAAACAGCAACCGTTCTTATAGATTGTGCAAAAGGCCAACTCAAGGCCTGTAATTGGCTATCCCTTGATCTAGGTAAATATGTATTAATGTTTTTATGAAATAGAGTTAAATGAAATTATATGCCACACAAAACCATGTGGTCTAGAATGATTTAATTATATATATATATATATATATATAAAATTTTATATATATATATATATATCTGTGTGTGTATGTGTATATACATGGTACGTGTACATGTATTTACAAATATGTATCCTAGTTTAATAACTGTATGAATATTATATACTTAGGCTCATATAGCATAGACTAAAAAATGAGTAACTACAAAGACAATTGTTATCTGTATTTTTGACTAAGATTTTCTATTATTATGTGTCATCACATTATGAAAATCAGTTATTTTTAATGTTGTGTCTACCTGAAAATTGAAAAAGGTGCTGGCTTCCATCCCAAAATCTGTCAATTTGCTGTAATAATGTTAAGCAAATGATGCACTTGTTTTTTTGATCTCAGTTCTTCACAAATAGAATAAAAATAACAGACTATAACTAGGACTATAGGGAGAAAAAAGAAAATTGTTTTTCTTTAAAAGAAGTAAGATTGGGGGTCAGGGATTTAGCTCAGCAGCACAGTGCCTGCCTGGCAAGTGGAAGGTCCTAAGTTCGGTTCCCAATACCCCCACGAAAGAAAAGAAGTACGATTAGATCCTGACAACAGGAAGCACTGTTGTGATGTAGCTGCTGGCTGATGTTGGGGTTTGTTTCTGACTTTATTTCCTAAACAGTGTCTATCGAGCCCCCAGACTTTGAGATTGTTGGCTTTGCAGACCACATCAACGTGATACTGCAGTTTCCAACTCCAGCTCCCAAGATCTATGGGGAAGAACTACATAATCAGGTATCACTCGTCATCGAGGAACGCTTCGAGAACAATGTTAAGAGGGTAAGTGGTCTCTATTGCCGCAATCAGAAAGTTCTGAGTTGGCCATGGATGTATTTGACTCTCTTTAAAAAAAAAATGAATGAATGAATAAAGGTGTAGTTGAACATGCACATGAAAAGTTCTGGCTGTCAGTGTTGTTGACTTTAGGAAACGAGTCGTTGGTTCACTCTCTGCAAAAATATGTTGATTTACCCAGTAGTTCTGTCTTTAAGAGGATAAGCCACTTGCACAACACCAGTGGATGCAGAAGAGAGAGAGAGATGTGTGGTATACACAGGAGAGCGATACACAAGGGAGAGCAGCCAGAGCCCAGCACACCAAGGGGAGAGTTCTTCGAAAGGGTGGCTTAGCTGAGGCACAGATGGAAACGGGTTGTCTCCTCTGAGAGCAAAAAAAAGCAGTGTTTTCCTGCAGATCTGTCCTTTTCTGATTTCCTCAATCCAGTGTCGATAACCTCAGGGTGACCATGGTAGCAGACGTGTGTGGATCTTGGCGCCATCACTTGGAATGCTGGAATGTACGAAAATCAACCAAATGCACGCCCCAGTGTGCACTGCTATAGTGGCATTTGGTTTGCCAAGCCCTTTGCCAATTACACAACCTGTGCAAGTAAAACCAGCCTGCAAGGGCTGGGGATTTAGCTCAGGGCACAGTGCCTTCCTGGTTAAGTGTGAGGTCCCGAGTTCAGTTCCCAGTACGAAAAAAAAGCCTGCAAGATGTCAGAGCAGGGCCGTTTCAGACAGAAGACACGGGAAGTTCAGAGGCTTCAGAGTTAGAAAGGACCTGGTAGGTTTAAGAAATAGCAGAGAGGAGACTGGAGTGAAGACCAGGTGGGGAGAAGAAGAGAGGGAAGTGAGAGCAGAGGGTAAAGCAGACCAGAGGCAGGAGG
>RJWT010030173.1:0-14721 GCA_004365215.1 Cuniculus paca | reverse complement strand
GACTGAAACCTCTGAAACTGTGAGCCAAAGTAAATATTTCCTCCTCTAAACTGTTTTTACTCAATTATTTGGCTGCAGTAAAAAAAGGCTGACTAATAATGATTTAGAAGAGTGAAAAATAAGTAAAATGTTAGTAAAGAATGAAAACATTGAGTCATTTATTTGAATTACATGACTGATTCAGAATGAATCAAACACCACAAATGGACAGAATTGAAACCAAAAAGAAAATCCTTTATTCATTACCATTGTTAATTCAAGAGTTCATTGTTGTTTCAAACACAAACAGGAAGTCAAACTGCCTAAATAAGACTTAAAAAATTAGTACAGCAAATGTAAGGACAAACCAAAAAAATACCTTGAATAATGAAGCTCTTCTTTCCTGAGTGGAAACAGCAATACATTAAGAAATCTTCACTGGACTTTACCATGTGCAAGGCACTCACAGAGAAGTTTCCAAAATAGAAACCCATTTTTGTAGCTGCCCTAAGAGTTCCCTTCACATCTACTAGTTGAGCTGTTACTCTACCTTTCAACTAAAAGACCATGCAGGTGGAGGTTCTCTATCAAGATTTTGCATCTATTCTCTCTTGTTGTTTGACTTTTTCAGGAGCATCCAAAAACAAAACAGGAACCCACATTACCTTCTGCTTCTCCTTGTTCTTTTCTTTCCTTTTTCCCATCACCATTTAGGGAGCAGGTTTAGAAGTCAGGGCCACAGATTTCCCAGACCAACTGGGCCCCTTTAAGAGTTGTTCTGAGGTCTAAACAATTATTTTTCTACTATACAGAAGCTCCCTGAGCATACGTAGGATTCAAACAATCCCTTACCATAAAATGGCATCCCTAAGGACTTATATTATCCCTTCATAAGCCAAATTCTTAAAACTGTTCTATTATTCTATATGCCCTCTGATAACAAGTATCTGAAAGACTTTTGTCCATATTTCTATCTCAGGAAGGTACCTAGTGTGTTAGCCAGGTTGCTTATCACTGGACAGAATAGTCCAGTTTCTTATCACTGGACACAATGTAAAGGAGATTTAATGTACTCACAGTTTTGGGGGATTCAGTCTGTGCTCAGTTGGCTACAAGCAATAATACTATGGTTCAAGGGTGTGGTGGAGCAAAACAGCTTTGTTTATGGGAGCCAAGAAACAGCGGTGGAACAGTATCAGAGAGGAAGAGGCCAAGGTTCAGACCTAAGTCCCACCTTCATGATCTACCCAGACATACCTAGAAATGTGCTCCACTCACTAACCCTTCCAGACAGATCCCAAAGTCAATCAAGCTTTGGAAACTACACGTTAACTGTGACTCCCAGAGTTTGAGGGGCTATCAAATTGAGTATTATTGTAAGTTAGAGATGGAATTTACATGTTTAGGAGCCCAGAAGCCAAGCTTACAGGAAAGAGTATGACCAGGGGCCAATGAATAAGTTTCATTCCAACCAAGTTAGCATTCCTTCATTAGGTGTAACAAACTGAATAATAACACCCAAAGATATTAGCCCTTAATCCTGAAACCTGTTGTCTTAGTCCATTTTCTGCTGCTGTAACAGAGTATCACAGACTAGGTAATTAATAAACAATAAAAGGTTATTTGGGTCACATTTCTAGAGACTAGAAAGTCTAAGATTGAGGGGCTGCTTCTGGCAAGGCCCTTCTTGCAGTGTCATAACATGGCAGAAGGCATCACATAATGAGAAAGCACAAGAGAAAGATTGAATGTGCACCCCTTAATCCTTTTCTGATCAGCACTAACCAGTCATGGGGGTGGAACCCTTATCACCTAAATATCTCCCTAAGGCCGCATCTCCACGTCCCAACTCTGTTGCACTGGGGGTTTAGTTTTCAACATATTTGGAGGAGAGGAACACATCGAAAGCATAGCACTTTTTGTTATGGGGACAAAGGGCCTTTGCCTACAAGATGACATTAAGGATCCAAGATGGAAACATTACCCTGGGTTACTTGGGCTCTAAGTGCAATCACATTTATCCTTAAAAAAAAATAAAAAAAGAGCCAGAGGGAGATTTGACACTCACTCAGAGGGAAAAATAATATAAAAATGGAGAAGAGGTTGGAACAATGTGATCACAAGTCAAAACACAGCAGCAGCCACTAGAAATAGGGAGAAGTAAGTGCAGATTAGACTCTCGGCTAGAATCTCAGGAGCTAAGGTAGCCCTGCCAGCATCTTGATTTCAGACTTCTGGCCTCCAGAACTATGGAAGAATATGTTTATATTGCTCTAAGTCAGTCAGTTTGTGGTGTATTATTACAGCAGATGCAGGAAACCAATGTGGAGGTATGAAATATTAACAGAGGTGTCCTGTACGTGAGACACACCTTTCTGATTTAGCCTTTCCCAGAATTAGGTGTGGCTAGTAAATTTTATTGCTTCATGTCACATATTGATTGCATGAGAAAGATACTCGAGGAGGATGTACAAGACTTTGTAAGCCCAAACAGGAAACCAGGATCAGATAGCTCGTGCCAGAGTTAAATCCGCCCTTCTCTTAGAACATGTGCTAAACACAGATGGTCCAGACAGCCTTGGGAGACATGATTTCTAGGTTGACAATAGGCTCAAGTCCCTTTCAGACTTTTCATAACACTAACCTGGTTCAACCTACTTACCTGGCAAAGTGCCAGGACCACATGGGTGAGTAGGAAGGGAGCCTTGCCAGGATCCCTGGGAGTCTCTTTGTTCTTCTCTGTGGGTTTTCTTTCTGACTCTACCTACCTTGTATGACCTGGTAGTTCATGTAATTTCTGACCTTTGTTTCTCAGGTTGTGTATGAAGCATAGTTGTCTTAGTTAACTTTTCTCTCGTTGCTAGAAAAAATACTCAATGCTCAAAATGAAGGAAGGAAAGGCTTATTTAGCTTGCAGTTTGTGGAGGTTTCAGTCTCTAATCAGCTGGTTCCAAGGCAAGATGGCATGGTAGAAGTGCAACTGTTCATAGTGGTAGAAGACACAAAAGCAACAAGAGCAAAAAAATGAGAAGGAATCCTTTTTTCCTCCTTTATATTGTATGCACACTATCTGCTGTAGGGCAGGTGTAGCACTCACATTCCCAATCCTAGCACTAGACAATGAACCAATTACAAACTCTAGATTCAGTCACCTCCAAAAAGCCTGCCCCCATGACCACAGGAGGCTTTGGGGGGACACCCAGACACAAACCATAACAATAGTCAAATTCAAATCAAATTTGAATCAAATCTAAGGGCCCAGAGTGGGTCAGAACAAACAAAATCAGTGTTGTGAAAATCACAGGTCTCTGCCTCAGCACCTCCGTATACCTGAGTTGAGAGGAAGAAGAGGTTTCTGGGACCCTGAGAACTAAGAGCCGTGGATGGCCATAACATGAGAATGTCGTGAAACACAGGGCATAGCTCTTCTGCCTCTCCCCGGAGATTACAGTCAGAGGTGAAGGTACTAGGGGAGTTTCAGAGTCCTTGCTGTGTTTGCCCCAGAGCTTTAAGGGCTGAGCCAAGTCTCAGACCTCCCCAAGAAGCCTCCCCCATCTCAGCTTCCAGGGCTTCCCAACTCTGGACATTCTGCAAATTCCTAAGTGTTTTAAAATTATCTCAAGGCTCAGATCCTATTTTCAGAGACTGATCTACATGGTCTGGAGTGGGTCAGGCATCAGTGCTTCTTAAAAAACTTTCCAGGTGACTCTAATGTGCAGCTGAAGTTGAAACCCCTGAACTGGCAGTGGTTTTAAGATTCTGCTATCTTATTTTATTTTATCTCAACAAATTATGAAAAACCATGTCCTCACCCGCTTCGTATATCATAAGCTTAAGTAAGTTAAATAACTGCACAGGATGGTTATTTCTGGCGTGTTATAAAAATTATAAATAAAGTCATTTAAAGATGGAGCTACTTTAAATTTATTAGTTAAATGTGTCCAATGATATCCAAACATAATATAATAATAATTATATCATTATCTACTTAAAAATTCACAAACTCTCTTACAGAAGTGTAAACTTTTATCCTACTTCTTTTTCTCCTTCAACTTATATTTTATGGTCTTTCCCTAATGAAATACTATCCTAGTGAAATATACTTTCTGCCCTAAACCCTGTTGTTGAACATCTTCTACTTCTTTGCTACAAAAATACCTACATAAAATGAAATCTTATAAAGAAAAGGCTGTCAATGTTAAAGAGTTCCTTCTTGGATAACACAAACGCTATTCTTAGTTCACATTAGTCAACATGACATAAAGATATCACAAATTATTAAACATGAAAATAAACAGGAAATAATTAAACAGGAAAATAAAATAATTAAACAGGAAAAGTAAAACTGTCAATGAGCTAGATGAAAATATTTGTTGTTAATGTTTTCTAGTAAATTCATTTATATGGCAGTAAATGAGAGAGTTAACAATAATTTTTTCTTTTTGGTGGTGCTGGGGATGAACTCAAAGCTTTGAGCATGGTAGGTAAGCACTCTACCACTGATCTATACCCTAGCTATAATAATTTTATTTTTACCCTTAAGTTTAGAGTTCTAAGTGCTTGCAAACACTAACTTACATAAATAAGCAGGCAGAACCAGAAAATGCTCCTTACAGTAAAAACATTCAGTTTTTAAAGCTCCTTCTAAGGTACACAATGAGAATCATATTTTTTCATCTCTCAGTTGACAGCTCAGTTAAGTACTTCTTTAGTTTTGCTCAAGGCAAGAACTAGAAACCACTTGACTTTCAAAACAATTCATTCTTCAGTCGTTAGAGTCACTCATTTCTCTTACTTTCTAGGAAGTATGTGGAAAGCTTTACTAAAACGTCCAAGTGACTCTTAATTATGTATACCAACTACTCTTACTTTGGAAATATATTTCTGTACTTGACATATTCAGAAAGGTTAGAAAAACTGAATATTCTTAAATCCTGCTTTTATCAGTATTATTTAAAATATATGTGATTTAAATTTAGAATATAATTTAAGACTTGAATTTAAAAATATGCAATTCTCTTTTTTTTGGGGGGGGTGCGCTTTTCGAGATAGCATCTCACTATGCAGTTCAGGCTGGTCTTGAGCTCACTTTGTAGCCCAGGCTGGTCTTGAACTCACAACAGTCCTCCTGCTTTAGCCTCCTGAGTGCTGAGATTACAGGCATGTACCACTATGCCTGGCTAAAAATATGTAACTCTAAAAAAAAAAATGTAATTCTTAAACTACATGCTTAAATCAAACATGTGGGATAAATGTTTCCCTCCACCACAAATCTTGGAGTTACCAATTTAGCTCCTTTAATAAACAGAAAAATGTCTGTCATATAATCTAAATGGTGAGGCCAGCCTTCATGATCAAACCAAATTTTCTGTTAGAAAAAGCCCCCAATTTTACTTTTTAAACCAAATCATCCTGTGTGTTCCATGATGCATCTTTGTAATTCTGACTCATCCATTCAACATGATGAAAAGCCAAGATACATGGTTGTCACACCAGGGCAAAATACGGCTGTTACCTCTGCGGGTCTGCTTTGTGCTCAGCTGGTTTTGACTGCTGCTGGGGAAGGAGATTGGAGTTCTGGTTGAAAAAAATCAAGGGTGTTAGTCTGGTTTTTCTCCAACAAGCAAAACCAAGCTGCTTATCCATACAAGACTATTAGAAGAAAGAAGAGTCAGAAAACGGAGGTAGGGCGCCTACTGGGGAAGACTCAGGCTTCCAGATCACAGCACAAGTATGAGCCTGCATGAAATAGGGAGTGGGAGTGTCCTGGGCTACCGTGCAATCTCAGGAAGGCTCTGCAAGGCCTCAGGGGGTTCTCCAGCCAAACCTACCCAGTGGAGGAGCATCAGGTCTCCCACACGCAGGTCTGTCTCAGTTTCCTTATCAAACTCAGTCACTGGCTAGGAGCAGCCCATGGGAAGTGTAGTGATGGGTCTGTGCACGTTTGTGCCAGTGGATTCAGAGCACAGTAACCGGGGTACCTGGTCACCTGAGCTCCTCTAGTTGGAGATCTCTGGGAGCCTGCTCACCACCATGGAGGCAATATTTAAATGAAATTGGTCATCACTTCTGCTGCCCTGTCATGAATACATTTGAAACAAGAACAAGATGACATGGGCTGAAATATCTTATTTCTTATGCCAGTAATGCACTGATGACTGACTGCACCAAATATTGACAGCGTAGTATCCAAGGATCTTGATTAAAGTATCAAATGTTATCTCCTCAGATCATCTTTGTTTGCCACCTGGGGTGTTTTAATACCCCTGGGTAATATTCAGACTGAGACTCAGGGTGGGTGACAAGTTTTTCTTATTTTTTAAGTAGTATTCAAATATTGATGGGAACTTGTGAATGGTGGCAAATATCTTGTCTTAGTTATTTTTTTCTTGTTGCTGAGGCAAAATAACTGGTGCTCAAAATTAAGGAAGGAAAAGTTCATTTAGCTTGCTGTTTGTGCAGATATCAGTCCATAATCAGCTGGCTTCAAGGCAGGGAGGCATGGCACAGGGGCAACACTTCAAGGCAGCAGAATACTATTGTAATCCCAATATTATATATTGTATTCCAAATATTGTAATCCTTTTTCCAATCCACTTTGTAATCTGGAAAGTTATATTTGTAATCCCTTGGAAACGTTGGAATTCCAGCGAGTTAGTTCCAATCTCCCACCTCCAATGTAACCCACAGCAAAAGTGAAGGCACTAAAACATATTCAAAGTTATGGGCAGCCAAGGAGTCTCAAGTCCCATCCAAGTGAGGACATATGGACAAATGCCTTGATCTAAGGGCTCTCCTAGAATTTATTATCTTGTGAAGAAGGCAGGGGTTCAAGGATGAGTGACAGCGAGGATGGTGGGAACTTTGTAACTTGAGCTGGCTAACCAGGTGGGGAGAAAATCATCTTTGCAAAATGCAACGAAAAAAATATACAGAAAGACTAGTCTGCATAACTCGATTGGGAGAGCATATGAATGAAATAGGAGACTGTTGCTTCAGTTTCTGATATGTAAACTTTTGTACCCTGGGGAGTCATAGCCTCTTTATTTCAAGGCTCGTACCCACTTGACATTCCTGGAGCTGACTGGCTCTGCCATCCTGCTGCATTCAAGAGATTGACAGGGAACACAATGTGAGGAAACAGGAAACTGTCAGGTTGGCTTTAAAGATTACATACCAGTACTTCAGCTGGCCTTATTTGCATTGTTTAGAGTCAACTGAAGAGAGAAGGAAATACCATAGCTTGTCTGCACATATCAGTGCATGGAGACAAGATTTGATTTAATCAGTGCTGAAGTAATTGTTCTGTATTCAAGGGGAGTTGCTCAAATTATCTCCTACAGAATACAGCAAAAGCACAAGGGTAAAAGAGGGGAACAAGTCTTTTTTCCTCCCTTATAAAGTAAGCAGGCTACCCACCTCCCAGGGTGGGTATAGCACTCACACCATCTCTGTGTCCTCCTCTTGCATAGGATGAGGGTGTTTACAAAGTGAGGACCCTGGCCCCTGCTGAATCAGTTAAACCTCTAAACTTCTCAAGTTGAAACTGTGAACAACATCCTAGAGCAGTAAGGGCATGTCCTCTACACTCCAGGATTTAGAACTGCTGAGTTACTTAGCGAAGCTTCCAGATTTCACAAGTTGACACAATGTATCCACCATAACATAGCTGAAATTCCAGCACTCTGGGAGGCTGAGGCAGGATTGCAAGTTTGAACTCAGCCTAAATAACTTAGCAACTTGTCAAGACCCTGTCTCAAAAAAAGGAGAGGAGGCTGAGAATACAGCTCAGTGTAGAGGCCTGGGTTCAATCCCCAGTACTGCCAAAAAATATATATATATCTAATACATATGTGTGTGTGTGTATAGTTTGCAACCAGAATCACGGAAAGAATTAAGTTCGTCAATATATATATGTATGTGTATACATAATATTATGTATACATATATATAATACATAATAGTAATACACATTATTGTAATATTAATACATATTATTATAATGTAACACAATATTATATAATATAATACATATACAGTGGTGGGTCACATACTAATAATAACAGGTCATCCTCTGCAGTGAAGTCAGACTCTGGTCCAAGGGTTTGATCTTTTCAGTCATGTGTTCTACATGTTATCCAAAACAAACATATCTAAAAGAGCACCTTTAAAAAAAAACTCAGATATTCCCAGGAACAAAAAGCATAGGCAAGGTCAAGATGTGAGGGCTGCCGGGGATCTAGCTCAGTGGCCTAAGTGCCTGCCTGGTAAGCACGAAGTCATGAGTTCAATCCCTCATGCTGCAAAAAAAAAAAAAAGATGTGAGGGCTCCTGGAAGTGGAAATGACAGTCAGATACCTGAGGCAGGGAGCCACCAGGCAGGATGAGGCTTCTGAAGAGTTGCTTAGCAATTGGAGCAGAAGTTCTTGTCCAGGCCTATGTAGCAGAATAACCTGGGAGGCTTCTGATATTTCAGTGTTAGCACCATACCCAGGATCAGCTACCATGGGGGAATCTTCAGGAGGTGAAAGACAGAATCGGGAGTCTTTTGGCGGGGGGACCAAGCACATAAGTCATATTTATTATAGTACAGTAATTTATTGACAACTTTATTAATAAACTGCCTTACTCTCCCATTAAATGGACTCACAGAGCAAAACTCAATTCTATGAGATGCATAAAACACAAACTTATTGGTGGTTCAGAAAGGTTAGGAGTAAGGAAAATAATAAAGGTGTTCTATTCAAATGGAAACATTAGAATAAATAACATAATGGCCCAAGCAAAATAATAAAGTAGATATTATGGATATATATCAAACCTTAAAGGTTGGGAATACAGGAAATGCATACTCT
The DNA here is from genome assembly GCA_004365215.1 of Cuniculus paca. NCBI lineage: Eukaryota > Metazoa > Chordata > Mammalia > Rodentia > Cuniculidae > Cuniculus > Cuniculus paca. The sequence goes on along the minus strand of RJWT010030173.1, from coordinate 5,887 downwards.
CTTGTTAAGCACAAATGGAATGTTCACAAAACTTGGTCACGTGTTGGTTAACTGTCTTAGTCTGTTTGGGCTGCTATAACAACAACGCCCCCATAAACTGGATGGCTTATAAATAACAGAAATTTACTTCTCTCAGTTCTGTAGGCTGGGAAAGCCCAAGATCAAGGTGCCACTAGGATCAGTGCCTGGTGGAGATCCCCTTCCTTGTTCGCATATGGTACTTTCTGCTGTGTCTCTCCATGAGGCCAGAGACTAGTTGTCTCCCTTAGGTCTCTTTCTTTTGGATGTACTAGTGTATGTTCATATTACAGAATGCTTGCTTGGGGAAATCATTATATCCCTACAACAGATCTTGCTCATTTTCAATCCCTTTATCCTCCTCTCTTTTCCTCCCCACTCTGTTCATCCCTTTCCTTATCTCGAAGATTCTGTTATGTATTTTCTTATAATTACTCCTTTATTATACTTATTTATTTACTTCTATTTTAGGAGTGCAACATGCAGCCAAGGTATACGAACCACTTTGGTAGTGCTCCATGTATAAGAACTCACTAAATATTTGTTGAACTATTAGATGGATATGGATGAAGGTAGATCAGCAGTTGAAAAAAGAAATCAATTAAGAAGCATCTAAGACTCCAAGATCCTCGCTCAAAGTGTATACCTCCTTCATTTAGAGATAGATCTATAAAATTTGAAACTCAGAACTCCCAGCCCACAGCATGAAAATGAGGGATAGACCTAGCTCTAGGAATAGAAAAGAACAACTTAGCTGAAAGCCAAGTAAGAAATAGCAACCCTACGAAGCAGAGACTGAAGTCTAAGGAGAACTGTTTGATACAGTTTTATACCAGGGCAAACTGGTCCAGCCCAGTTTCCCTGAAGGCATTGTTATATTAGAAGAACAGTGAGTAATTGATGTTGGTAATGACTTAATCATCAGCAAAGGTGAATTGTGTTCCTTCTATGCTGTCTAAGGAGCCACAGGAGTCCTGGCAAAACACTAGGCTTGTATAATGCCAGTGTAACAGGCTGCCCTCACCCAGAACATGATCTGTTTTTGGAAACATTGATGGGTTTACTAAGCTGTAAAAGCATCACTTTAAAGTTACAGCAGAAACTGTTTCCTAAGGAAGCACTTCCTAAGAGGTGGATGTGAAATGTCTCATGGGAGCAGACAGTCCCTTTCTGTCTCTGTCAGCAAAGCCCATTTCTGGGGGGCAAAGCAAGGTAGAACTAGTGGTCCTTACAGCTCTCTGGAGAGCTCTATCAGACTGAGCAAAGTGGTCCAAAGACAGAATCTTAGATTGAGGAATTAAACTTTTTACATTTTTGCAAAGTAACCAAGAAAATATATCTTTAAACAAAAAAATGTTATTTTTTCCTAGAGAAGATTTCACTTTTTCAGCCAGAAGTTAGACAGCTCTATGACTGATATTTCCTATTCTTGAGATTTGTGCACATTTGTGAACAAGGAGATCTAGATTTGAGTTTCTTTGGGAACATAAGGACTCTGCAGACCCCGTGCTGTACGAATACAGATTCATTTAAGCTCGAATACCCAGAATCATTTAAATAACCAAGAACGTAGGGATGTAGGTTGCTAGTTTACATTGTAATTTCATTTTTCCCTCAAGGCTATTAATACAAGCACTTGCAGTGGGGGGATCGTCTCTGACCATTCCTGCAGACAGTCTCACTAGCCTGACTGCGGTTAGGAGATGAAAACCTGAAAGATGACCTGCAGACCTGGAGAGGAAGGGGAAATGCTCCTTTCCCCTCAAGCCAGTCTCTCTGGACCCACAGCAGCGTTGTGGCAAGGCTGGCGTGGACATTCGTATTTGGAAGTAAGGTGAAAGCAGCCAGGGTAAGGAACTCTGAGATGGCTCCCGGCTGGAATCTCTGAATGCAGCTCCAGGTAATAGAAGTCATCAGTTCTTTGCATTATGTATTTTCTTTCTTTTCTATCCCCTGAAGAAAACATCCTTAAAATCTGGCCGCGGTGATCCCTAGGCCGCTGAAATGCTTTCAGGAAAACAGGAAAGGTGGGTCTCGGGGGAGTGACGGGGCTCTGAGCAAGGGTCACCAGCAGAGGGCGGAGGTGCCCGGCAGAGTGGAGAGGGCCCGGGCGCCTGCGGCAGTGGAATCGGAGCCGGGCGGGGCTGCGCCTGGGAACGTGCGAGGCTGCAGGGGAGACCCGCGGAGCCCCGCGGAGGCCGGCGCGGGGTGCTGCCTCCTGACGGCAGCGAGTGGGGACTGGGGCCGCAATGAGTTGGGCATTTTGCTGAAATGATCTCTATAAACAGCTGGGCTCTCAATATTTGGGAAATACTAGGAATCAAACATAATTCCAGCTCCTTGAGAGGCAGAGGCCAGCCCGGGCAACTTAGTGAGACCCTGTCTCAAAAAAAAAAAAATTTTTTTTTAAATGTATTTTTTTTTAGAACCATGGCTGTAGCTCAGTGATGCAGCACCCCAGGGTCCAATCCCCAGTATAGGGCCCAGGGAATGAGGGGACCAGGTCTTAACCAAGTAAGGCCTTCGAGGCCAGGTTTTCTTACAGGACAAAAGGGAGTTCCTTAGACCTCTTAGGTTTATTTTAAGGGTAAAAGGAGGTAAAACTCAAATATGTTTTGTAATTGGTAAAATACTATGCATACTTGGAACGTTATTTTATCTTTAAAATTTTTCCACCTAAAATGCTGAGACATGCTAAAATCTTTGCTTTTACTAATAATCTGTGTTCCTGACAAGCACTCCAGGGTTTTCTATCCAGCAGGTGGGAACCACAGATGGCATTTGTGCTGGCTGATAGAGCCCCCATTGTTCTCTGTGGGGAGGACTGTCGCCTGAAGGCCGCACATGAGAGAAGGGTAGGCGAGTGGGGTCTTGTGCTGGCACCTGGCTCACAGGAAAAACAGGAGCTGCCTGTAAAGCAAACAAAAAGCAGTTCAGCATATACATCTTATACATAATCCAAGGTAGCTGAGCAGAGAAAGAAAATAATTTAAGTCCCAAAATAACAGTTTAAAGAATATTAGTGCTCTGAGTAAAAATTGAGGAGACTAAATCAGATAATTGGTGAATCAACACCTTTTTTTGCTTTTGTTTTATGGTACTGGGGATTGTGCCCACGGCCTTTACACTGAGCTACATCCCGTCCTTTTTGTTTGTTTGTTTGTTTATTATTTTTGAGACAGTCTTCCTAAATCATAAGCTTGACTAGGTTGGACTCAAACTTGTGATCCTCCTGCCTCAGCCTCTCAGTTTTAGAATTACAAGTGTGCACAGCCACATCCAGCTAAGAAGTTCCTATTCAATTAACTACTTCTTTTTCTTTTTTTCTTTTTTTTTTTTTTGGCAGTACTGAGGATTGCACCAGGACCTCGTGCATGCTAAGTATTGCACTACCACTGAGCTACACCTTCAGCTCTCAGTTAACCTTAATTGGCCAGTACTTATAAGCAGCTCTTTCCATTGGACACTGGAATTTTACAGCATTAAATAGATTTCTGCCTTGCCCTTCAAGAGCTGCAGTCTTGACGGAAAAGTACACCTGTGTGACAGCTGTGACAGCCGAGCAGGAGCAGTCAAGATCCTCTACCTCTGCAGTTCGGTGTGGGAGCCACCCGTCAGTCACGTGGCTGCTGAGGCCTCGCGCTGTGGCTGCACTGAGAGTTGTGGCCCTAAGTGCGGACCACATGTTCAAAGCTTGCTATCAAACAGGAAATGGTAAGGCACCCCATTAATGAGTCCCATAGGATAGCAATATAGGGGAATGAAACTCCCAACCTACGAGATGTTCCGTACGAGTTTGTGTTCTCTAAAATCGAAGAATGAATTTTAGGAACAATGGAGGTTATGAGCAGGATATATTTATTGAGAGAAAGAAAGCTTCTGTCTGAGAGAGACAGAAGGGGTCCTGAGTGGGTTGCCAAAGACTTTGTCTTATTAAGAGACTTTTATACAACAAAACCATGAGGTAAGATGGGTCCAAGATGAGGAAAAATGGGAATTCGCAAGGCAGATGGGCATGAGGTGGGACAGAACTATGGTCAACTAATAACTTTAACTGTTCAGGTAAAATTGACCAAATCAGGGACAAATTGGGGAGCAAGTCATGCAGCAAGTGGACATTCCTAAGGAGCAGTGACTTTTCCTGTAGGGGGTTGGGATGGTGGCTCCTGGCTTTCTCAAGGTGATCCATACCTACTTAGAATATCCATATTTGGGTGTTGTTGCATTCATTTTGCCTTTTGTATTGAGATCTGGCCCACAGCAAGAGGTGTCTGTCTCCTCCAAGGTCACAAGACATCTGGTCCTCTGTATCGGCTTCCTTGATGGCCTGGCCCTGTCTGATTTCCTATAATATTTTTATCTAACTCAGTTGCCTATAACAATAGAATGATGTTTTGGGTAAATGAACATTATTTGTGTTAACAAAATATGTTATTAAAATTTTTTATAATTTTCTTTTCAGCAGATGAGCATCAGTTATATGACAATTTGCTTTGGGTGGGAATTCTCACACCCAAATGAGGCTTAATTGGATGTTTACTGTGTCTCTGTTACACTCGATTCTTTTGGGTTAGCATCTTCCACAAGAGCTGCCTTACTACTACATGTTACTTCTTCCTGCTTCTGTGGGAGGAAACCAGTTAGGAGACAGAGACCGTTTTCACCTGAATAGACTCCCAATCTGCTATCCATTGCGATTGAAATAAAATGCTCATTCTTTATCTCAGTAGTGTGTTTCCTGGATTCAGGGTGCAACTCGAAACATCAATTTCCAATGTTTTGAATGCTGCGGGCCAGGACTGTTATCACTGTTGAGTTTCTTCTTTCTTCCCATCTTGACATAGCCTAATTAGAATCTGTCAAACATTCCATTCTCTGTGCCATGAAGTTGGACCTTTGCAATGCTTACAACAATGGCTGGCACATAGTAGGTCTTGATAAGTAATTACACTGATGAATTACAGAGGTTATGCTTTAGAAAAGCTGAAATCAGCCACTAAGCGCAGCATAGAAGCTAATGTTTTCTTTTAAATGGTGAGTGATGAAAAGTCAGCCCTTTGAAGTTCTAATTGTACGCCACTTTTGAGGGCTGCAACAAACATGAACTTCGTATGAGAAAGGGCTGACATGGATGAGACCAAATGTGCTTGCCATTGACTTCCCTTCCTTTTGGGCTTACCACCTCTGCCTGCAGCGCACATGCCACCTTCTTCCTTTCCCGTGTGGGGCTGAGGCAGCGAGCTCTCTGAGTGTCTCTCTTTAGCAGCAGTGAACACCACAAGGAAGGGCTCCCACAATTATAGGCACTTTCATCTCAGCAACTCAAGAAAACACTCTGTAATTGCAGTACTAAGCAGAAAGCATGTAGTTTGAGGGCACTGGAGGCCGTCTTCAAACACCAAATCCACTTCCACTTAGCTTTTCATATCTAGTCTTTCAGCAGTAAGGGGAGTGGAGGAAGCTTTGGATGACTCACCAGATGAATTGCACGTAAGAGTTTTAAAACATTGGATGCCTAAATATTTTAAGCTTTTTTTTCCTGTGGATTTATTGGTCACCTAGGTATTGTCTTTTGTGAAGCATTTGTTCAAGCTTATGGCCTGTCAAAATTGGGTTCTTTGTCTTTTAATTGCTGATTTGTAAGCATTTTTCTATATCCTGGATTCATGACATTTGTCCATATATGTGCTGTGACTATTTTCTCCTCAAGTTTGTGGTTTGTTTCTTCATTTTTCTCAATCATATCTTCCATGAAATGAAATTGTAAATTTTTATGAAATTCAATTTTTATAGTTGTTTCTATAACATCTCATTAAAAATATAGTAAATGTTTAATTTAAAAAATTATTATAAAGACATTAATCCCCCT